>CAUYON010114179.1:0-54121 GCA_963573935.1 Arctocebus calabarensis
AAAAAATAATACTTCATTTTATATGGAATCAGAAAAAAACCTCAAATAGCGAAGACATTACTCAAAAATAAAAACAGAACAGGAGGAATCACACTACCAGACCTGAGACTGTACTATAAATCGATAGTGATCAAAACAGCATGGTATAATGGCACAAAAACAGAGAGATAGATGTATAGAACAGAATAGAGAACCAAGAAATGAACCCAGCTACTTACCACTATTTGATCTTTGACAAGCCAATTAAAAACATTCAGTGGGGTAAAGATTCCCCATTTAACCAATGGTGCTGGGTGAACTGGCTGTAGAAGACTGAAACTGGACCCACACCTTTCACCATTAACTACAATAGACTCTCACTGGATCAAAGATTTAAACTTAAGACATGAAACTATAAAAATACTAGAAGAAAGAACACGGAAAACTCTTGAAGGAATCAGCCTGGGTGAATTTTTTATGAGGAGGACTCCCCAGGCAATTGAAGCAGTATCAAAAATACACTACTGGGACCTGATCAAACTAAAAACCTTCTGCACTGCTAAGAACACAGTAAGTGTAGCAGGCAGACAGCTCTCAGACTGGGAGAAAATATTTGCAGGTAATGCCTCCAACAAAGGTTTAATAACCAGAATCCACAGAGAACTCAAACGTATTAGCAACAAAAGGACAAGTGATCCCATCTCAGGGTGGGCAAAGAACTTGAAGAGAAACTTCTCTAAAGAAGACAGGCACACGGTCTAAAGGCACATTAAAAAAATGCTAACCATCCTTAATCATCAGAGAAATGCAAATCAAAACTACCTTGAGATATCATCTAACTCCAGTAAGATTAGCCCACATAACAAAATCCCCAAACCAGAGATGCTGGCGTGGATGTGGAGAAAAGGGAACATGGCTGGTGGGAATGTAAACTAATATATTCCTTTTGGAAGGATGTTTGGAGAATACGTAGAGATCTAAAAATAGACCTACAATTCGATCCTATAATTCCTTTACTAGGTATATATCCAGAAGACCAAAAATCACATCATAATAAAGATATCTGTACCAGAATGTTTATTGCAGCCCAATTCATAATTGCTAAGTCGTGGAAGAAGCCCAAGTGCCCACTGGCCCACAAATGGATTAATAAACTGTGGTACATGTATACCATGTAATACCATGCAGCCTTTAAGAAAGATGGAGACTTTATCTCTTTCGTGTTTACATGGATGGAGCTGGAACATATTCTTCCTAGCAAAGTATCTCAAGAATGGAAGAAAAAGTATCCAATGTAATCAGCCCTACTATGAGGCTAATTTATAGCTTTCATATGAAGGCTAAAATCCAGTTATAGCACAAGAATATGGGGAAAAGGAAAGGGAGGGGAGGGAAAGAGAAGGGGGAGGATAAGTGGAGGGAGGGCGATTGGTGGATCACACCTATGGTGCATCTTAGAAGGGTACAAGTGAAACTTACTAAATGCAGAATATAAATGTCTTCATATAGGGATGAAGAAAATGCCATGAAGGCTATGTTAAATAGTTCGATGTTTATGAAGATTGTATATGAAGTCAGCTCATTGTGCCCCATGATTGCACTGATGCACACAATTATGATTTAATAAAAATAAAAATACAAAAAAAACAAAGAACTCTAACCAACAGCATCATTATATCTTGAATATTAAATTAGTTGATCAGCTCTTCACCTGAGGGAATGCAGATGTGACATGTAGAGAGAGATCCAAAGAGCACTGTGCCACCATACTCTGAAAACACAGTAGACAGCGAACCGAAGCTGTGAGATAGCAGAAGCTACTATTAAACAGAATTCATGATATAGAAGCGATTCAGCACAGATGGAAAGGTCATCAGAAAATGTAACAGGAAAAAAGGGAAGTACAAATAGAAGAAGAAGCAAGGGCAAATGGCAATTGCAGCCAAGAATGCCTTCCTGCCAGATTCACTGCGCACTTGCCAAGATGACACCTGTGTGATGTTTCCTCCTACGGCCCAACTGCTGGCAAGAGTACCCCTTCTCCTCACATCTATGCATCTATACAAGAACCAACACAACTGGCATGTATCTATTTCTTTATTTCAAGGAAAATCTAACAGAGCCTCAGAGTATTGGAATATCTGCTGGGAAATTTAAATTGAAAGGAACAAGTAAGGGGAAAGTGGTATACTTGGAATTTAAAGGGATGAGCAAGGGAAAACCAGTACACTTGTTTAAAGCAAACACATACACAAAACCTTTAGAGAGTTATGTATATGACTCCCTAATATTTTGGATATTGTAGACAAAAGCCTAATCTTTACAGAGTTATAGTTTCCCTCATATTTAAGAAACTTGCGAAATAAAGTTGCCATCTAACAGCAGGAAATGGAAGAAGCTGACCAGCACTAAGTCAGATGAGAGCCAGTTAAAAAAGCAGAAGGCAAAAGAATTAGGACAAAGGTAATAAAGGGCAAGTGTCATGAGAACTCATAAGAGTTCTATTCTTTGGGTTCTTTCAAGAGAGGTAAGCTAAGAACAGCAGCTGAGAGCAAAAATCATAATAAACTGAGATGATCAGAGGCCAAAATGGATTAAAAAGAACTGAAAAGTCCAAAGAACTCTTTTTGTGGTTTCCTAAGAAATAGAATACCTTAGATTTTTAGGTGTTTGGTCTCACTCCATTACTAAAATGTACAGAGAAAGTTAGGATACCACAAATTTTACTGGCTTACCATCCATTTTTAATAACACATTTCTTCACCTAGTGTTTCTCCATTTAAGACTCAGCATTTGTTGAAAGTCTCCATAGAATTCACTCTCATAAAAACCATGAGGGCATACTGAGGTCTCTGCTCAAGATTTATAAAGAAAACATAAATGGGGATTTTCCCTATATTTGTACAGTCAAGTAGTCAGTAGCTTCAAAATTCCCAACCAGATGTTGTCTTCTTCCAATCTTTTCACACCCAGGCCTACCACAAGATTTATTTCAAATTTCATTTTGCTTTTCTCTCTCTTCATTCCCTCACATAAAATTTAGCCCCATTGATGTCTATCTCCCACTTACAGTTCTCCTGAGAACTTAAAATTTGTCAATCCTTTATTATGCAAAGCAATGTAGTCCTGTCCTGGATACTTCTCCAGATGTTGCATAGCTGGACCTCCTAAGGTCATGCCCAGGAAAGTAAAGGGCTCATTTCCTAACAGGAACTCTACAACTTATGAAGGAGCTCAACTGCCACATTGTGTTACCCAAGCACTCTTGAGAGGTACTCTTCACCTATCTCCATTAACTTTTCTAAGCAATTCCTGCAAACATGCACCAGATGGGCTTTCTCCAAGGAGAATCCTGGTTACAGAAACTTTCTTTATATTGTTTCAAAGATACTAGTCCAACAGGAACACTGAATCTCAAGCTTGGGTGACTGAGAGAATGACTGTGACTTTATTTTTTTTATTTTTCTTTCCAATTTTTTTTATTAAATTAACACATAGATCATGTATACATTAATGCATTCATGGGGTACACTGTGCTGATTTCATATAGAATTAGGAATGCTTACATCACACTGGTTAATGTACCTCATCTTGTTTACTTAATTATTGTGTTAAGACATTTATAGAATATGACTGTGACTTTATCAGTAAAGAGCTGGAAATAGTACCAGAGCCCATGAAAGAGGTTAAGGCTAGAAGCATGAACTTGGGGTGCTTTCAAGATTGAGTTGAAGCAGTAAGAGGGAATGAGGAAGAAAAAACAGAAAGAAGAAAAGCCTGAGAAAAGGGCATAAAGTAAAATAGATGAAACAGGAAAAGAGATGAAATAGAAAGACATGAAAAACAGACAAAGACAACAAAGAAAGAAATGGAACAGAAGAAGACAAAAAAGTAGAAACATAGAGAAGGAAACAAGAAAAAAAATGCTGTCCTGGAAGCCACAGCAGAAGAGACTTTCATGTTACTCAGCAGTAGGAACCAAAAACACAGAAGCTATCTTTGGTCTCTCGCTCTCTCACACCCCACTACATCAGCCTAAGATTGCTGCAATCATCCCTGCTTTCATTCTGCCTTCCACTGTTCTAAACTCCACAAAGTAGCCAAATTGAAGCTTTTTGAATACCAAGATCACATCAATTCTCTGGTCAAAAGCCCTTCACTTTGGTATTAAGATGATACTGGCTTCATAGAATGAGTTATGGAGGATTCCTTCCTTCTTAATGTTATGGAACAGTTTCAGTAGGATAGGTACCAGTTTTTCTTCAGATCTGGTAGAATTTGGCTATGAATCTGTATGTTTCTGAGGTTTTTGTTTGGGAGATTTTTAATTACTGATTCAGTCTTGCTACTCAATATTGGTCTGTTCGGAAGTTCTATTTCTTTGCGATTCAAACTTGGGAATGTGATGCATTACCAAAATTTATCCATTTTCTCTAAATTTTCTAGTTTGTGTGCATAGAGGTTTTCCATTGTGGTCCTGGAAGGTCTTTTGTATTTCCTTGGTGTCAGTTGTAATGTCTCCTTTTTTTATTTATGATTGAGCTTTGAAACTTCTCTCTTCTTTTCTTGACTAATCTAACTGGTGGTCTGTCAATTTTGTTTATCTTTTCAAAGAAGCAACTTCATATTTTATAGATCCTTTGTATTTTTTTAATTCAACTTCACTTAGTGCTGTTCTGATCTTTGTTATTTCTTGCCTTCTGCACTTTGGGGTTTAGTTTGTTCCTGTTTTGCTAGTTCTGTGAGGTGTGACATTAGATTGTTAATTTGTGATCTTTCTTTTTGATGTAGGCATTTAGTGCTATGAACTTCCCTATTAGCACTGTTTTTACTGTTTAATTTCCATGTATTTGTGTAGTTTTGAGAGTTCTTGGAATTGATTGTTAATTTTATTCTACTATGGCCTGAGAACATACATAGGATGATTTTTATTTTTTTCAAACTTGCAAGGACTTGTTTGTGGTCTATCTTAGAAAGTGTTCCACATACTGATGAGAAGGATGTATGTTCTGCAGCTTGGGGGTACAATGTTCTATAAATGTTTGTTAAGAAAACTACAAACCAATATCTCTCATGAACACAGGATGCAAAAGTCTTCAACAAAATACTAGCAAACGGATTCTAGTAGTATATCAAAAAATAATTCACCAAGATCAAGTGGGTTTCATCCCAGGAATGCAAGGATGCTTCAACAAGAACACATCAATAAATGATTCACCACACAAACAGAATTAAAAATAAAAACCAGATGATCATTTCAATAGATGCAGAAAAAGCATTTGATAAAATCCAGCACCATTCATGATAAAAACCTCTTAAGAAACTAGGCAAAGAAGGAAGATTTGCCTTGGAATAATAAAGGCCATGTAGGGCAAACCCACAGTGAACATCAGAATGAACAGGGAGAGTGAAAAGCCTTCCCTCTGAGAACTAGAATAAGACAAGGATGCCCATTTTCCCCACTTCTGCTCAACATGGTACTGAAAGTCCTAGCCAGATCAGTCAGGTAAGAGAAAGAAAGACAGGGCATCCAAACTGGGAAAAAGGGAGTCAAATTATCCCTGTCTGCTGAATATATGATCTCATACCTACAAAATACTAAAGACTCCTAGAATTGATAAATAAATTTGGTATATTCCAGGTTACAAACTCAAGATACACAAATCAGTAGCATTTCCATACACAAATAACAACCAAGCTGAGAATATAATCAAGAATTCAATCCCATTTAGATTAGTTGCCAAAAAATATATAAAATGCCCTGGAATGTACTTAACTAAATAGGTGAAAGATCTCTTCCAGAAGAAATACAAAATACTGATGAAAGAAACTGTACATGACACAAGCAAATGGAAAAGATTTTTATGCTCTTGTTTTAGAAAAATCACTATTGTTAAAATGTCCATATTGCCTGCAATAATCTATAAATTCAATGTAATTCCTAACAAATAACAACATTCTTCACAGAATTTGAAAAAACAACCCCAAAATTAACATGGAACTACTAAAAAGCATTAACAAACAAAGCAATCCAAACAAAAAGAACAAATCTAGATACATCATATTACCTGACTTCAACTTATACCACGAAGCTACAGAAACCAAAATAGCATGATACTAGCATAAATGTAAATAAATAGCTCAATGGAACAGAGTAAAAAACCCCAAAGTAAAGCCACATACCCACAACCAATTGACCTTCAACAGAGCAGACAGAAGCATACATTCAGGGAAAGATAATCTACTCAATAAATGGTGCTGGAAAAACTGGATAGCCTTATGTAAAAGAATGAAACTTTATCCCCATCTCCCACCATATACAAAAATTAACTCAAGATGGATTATAGACTTGAATATAAGATCTGAAGCCATAAAAATGTTAATGGTAACCTAAGAAAAACTATCCTTGACATTGGCTAGCTAAAGAATTTAAGACTAAGACCCCCCCAAAACAAATACAACAAAAACAAAAAAGAAAAAGATATGGGACTTAATTAACCTAAACACTTATGCACAGCAAAATACATAATCTATAAATAGACAACCTGTAGAATGGGAGAAAATATTCACAAGCTATACATCTGACAAAGGCCTAATATTCCAGAATCTATAAAGAACTCAATCAAGTCAAGAGAAAAACAAATAACCCTATTAAAAAGTGGTCAAAAGACATGAACATTTTTTGAAATAAGAGACACAAATGACAAAAAATACATATGTAAAATGCTCAACATCATTAATCATTAGGGAAATGCAAACTAAAACCTATCAGGTGGGTATCATGAAAAAAATCAAAAACCAATAGATTCTGGTGTAGATTCAGCAAAAGGGGAAAGTATATGCACTACTGGTGGAAATGTAAATTCAGACAATATATATGGGAAAAAGCATGGGGCTTTCTCAAAGAACTAAAGTAGATCTACCATTTGATCCAGTAATCCCACTACTGAGAATCTACCCAAAGAATCTACCCATATCAGAGCACAATTCACAATTGCAATGATACAGAACCAATCTAAATGCCCATCAACTGATGAGTGGATAAAGAAAATGTGGTGGTCTCTGTGTGGTAAATATACACATAGAGGTACACACACATGCACATACACATGTATGCATGCCCCATGGAGTACTACTCAGCCATAGAAAGAATGAATAACACCTTTTGCAGCAATCTGGGTAAGAGTGGAGGCCATTATTTTAAGTGAAGTAACCCAGAAACAACAAACCAAATACCACATATTCTCACATAAGTAATAGCTAAGAAATGGTTATGTGTGGTCATACAGAGTGATTTAATAGACATTGGAGACTCACAAGGGGAGCCTGAAAGGGTACTGGATGAAAAACTACCTATTGGGTACAATGTACACACTCAAATGGTGAGTATATAAAAGCCCAGACTTCACCACTATGCAATTCAGCCATGTGACAAAAATATCACCTGTATTTCCTTAAGTCTATTTTTTAAAACAAAAAAATAAAAAAACCCAAACACCAAAACTTTAACTTGTTCCCAAAAAGCCCAAGTCCTTATGATGATTGACAAACACAAGTCCTCATGTGATCCAACCATTGTTACTTCTCTGTCCCTGTCTTCCATTATTTGCCCCAGCCTGCTCTCTCCACTCTATCACAGCCTCCTGCTCCCCTTAGAACGCATCAGGCACATTCCTGAACTTGGACTTTTACATCAGCTGTCGCCCTTTCCTTGAATGCTCAAGGGAGACACAAAGGGCACAGAATTTAAAGAGACAAGGTCATGTAAGTGTCAGCCCTGTATGTCTTACAATTGATGGAGATCTTAATTAGATAATATGGTTTTTATTTATATGCCAATCCTTTATTATCTCTACAGAGTCTTTAAAATGTAAACAAAGAAATTTTACTTTGTTAACATACATTTCAAGCACCTAGGACAGTGCCTGGAATATAATGGGCACTTAATAAAAGCTGGTTGAATGAATAAATGAAGGTGACGTGGCCTGGAAACACCAATGCTGTACATAAGTCATATAAACCACAAATCAAAAAAAAGGATCAAAATATGTAGGAACAAGAAGACCACTGTTTCTCCCTAAAAGCACAAACAAGATTATAAACCAAAGTATAGATGGTTAAAAACTGATGGTGAAGAAGTGAAAGCGGTTTATCTGGGTTTCACTTTCCAGAAACTGGACAACAGTGTCTTAAAGAATAAGGTGGCAAGTATACCTTTTCTTGGAGTTTGTCATAAAAGAAAAGTTAAGAAATAAGATCTTAGCTGGTAGGGTAGGAGCAGATGAATGATGGGGATTGGCTGATTGTCAAGGTTTGTAAGGAGAGGGAGACCCCTGGCTTGAAGGCAAAACAGAGAGATGTCGGATTGAGTCATTGGAGATACAGGAGACAAGTCCTAGTAACAGCTGGCTCTATAAGAGGGAGCATGAAAGAGAGAAGAGGAAATGAACAAGGAGGAAGAATTAAAAAGACATGTAGCAGTTTAAGAAAAGGAAACATTTTGAAGAGATCATCATCACAACCCAGTGGATAATGCTGCTATGCTCACAACCTCATAATGTCATTACATATTACTAATAGGAGTTCTCACTCCTGTGGAAAAAACAGAAAGATCGTACTTTGCAGCAAGGAAGCATTTCAACTAACTAAGTGAAGACCAGTTTACTAAGGAAAAGTTCAAAGGTAATAGGTAAAACTAGTGAAAGACAAAAGATTAATCAAGTCTTAAGACAAATGCAAGAAGATGTCCAACTAGTAAAATAAAATTGCCAATCCTTTCATTAATAGTTCTCTAATAAAGAATCACGAGCATTTGCAACATTTAAGATATCCACTATACATCTAAATGTGAAACTTCAGCTGGAAATTAGACCCACTACTACATGCTGTGAATGAAGGGCTCTGATCTTAAGGAGGTTGGAAAGCAGGGTGGAAACAGAGAGAGAAAGAGAGAGGCAATTTTCATCAGAGTCTGCAGCCAGCTAGAGGGATATTCAAAATCACATTTCAGATGAAGTATGAGCATTAGCAATGTATTCACCTGGTGCTCACAAATCCCAGGGAAAGTTAATTAGCCACTTGGGGATGCAGCTACATTTTCTCAAGCATAGATGCGCTGTGGGAAAGGGGCAAAAAGTTGGAATCACTTCTACCAGGAATGAGATTAGTTTATACATTGGTTTCAAGTCCTGGTTTTCCCTGTAAGTGAAAAATGAAACTAGAAACATATGAGGTTGCACCTGACTCATTCCTTGTTTTAACAAGGACATCTAGAATAGGAATCAGGTCTGCTGTCTCCTAGGAGGACTCACTCAATCTTTCCCCAGAGGACTTATCAAAGTCCTCCTCAATATTTTGCTCAAGAGGACAGGGGTCTATCCCTTTTCCTGGGCTCTTAAAGAATATGTGTGACTTCTCCCGCCCCTCATATCCCATGGAAGAACCATCAAGACATCAAGTCACTTGGTTATTTCAAACTTACTTAAGCTCAGACATTTTCATTGTTACAGCTTCAGAAATTTCTTAAGAGAGATGTTCATTTCTATTGCACCAACCATCTTTTACAAAAATAAGCAGAATTTTTTCATAAAACATCAAATGTACCCAAGATAATCAACTTGTTTACTAGTTTGGTCAAAATCTTTGTTAGCTTGTACAGACATTTTCATCATGTGTGAATTTTTGGCTTTTAATGCATGATACTGCTCGCTTACACATCCTGAACAGTAAGCACACACCTTTTTAATAAAATCCTATTACTAGATAAAGTTTCAGTCTGGTAGCCACAGGTGCAGAGGTACAATGGCTGTAGTTCTCATCATGTTCGCCTTTATTATGGGTTCTTTCAGCCAGCGTGATCTATAATGAATATATTGGGTTTTGAGCTTTTTAAAAGTTTCGGCCAATGTCTATATGCTTTTGCCCTGGTGTTTCTGAGAAGAGGACAGCCTCAGGAAGGGGTGGAAGAAATTGAAAAATACAAATAACAAATCAAAAATTAAAATTGATTGGATAAACAATTTCCCTTAGTCTGTTTCTTAATAAGTGATCGATTTTGTGATCAATATTCATTATTTCTAAGAACATACCAAACTGCTTATTGAACAAATGAATGGCTGAAACTACAATGACACAGAGTCAAAAAGGTGAACCAATTTCTTTAATAACATGGGTTGAGCAGGCTGTCTCATCTCACCTGGTTGTTCCACATCAATGCACGTTTTTGCATAGCCCTTTGGAAAGAGGCTGAAGTTCAGAAAAACAGTGGCAGTAATTCATTACTCATTAAAAGAAATGAGTTATGGGAATGTGTGTTTGTAAGTATGATGGCTGAGTTGCAATTTGTACTCAACTATCTTTTGTTTATTCAAAATAAAGTCTCCAAGCTGCCAAATCAGGCTCTCGCTTTTAAAGTTAGTGTATTCCAAGGATGTCTAGAAAGTTCAGAAGCCCAGAGCAGGTTCACTTTCTGAAAATGCTTTTTAAATGAAAGTCAGGAAGATAAGTAACAGATAGGGTGTCATTACAAAAGCTTTGAGATACATAAAAATCAAGAAAGATAAAATCCACGTGGATGGAAAAAAATGAAGCCCTCCCAGCAACACCAATAAGCCAAGCAAGTTCAAGGTTGCACAGATGAATCAAAAAGGAGGATGCTGGATGGGTTTCTTGGAAGTGAAATAATGGGCCATAACACAATGTGTCTCAAAACTTTCGTAGTGACCCATATATTTCGGTGGGAATAACTAAAGTCAAATCAACTACCTGTGAGTCATTCGGTTTGCTTGCAGTGTGATAACTTTCAAAGCATCTATTTGAATTCAATCAGTTCTGATAATCTGTTAAAATGATCCAGGTTAGTCTCCTGTGTGGGTCGCTTCATTATTTTGAAATAGTCTGATGACTGATATGTTTTCAAACTGCCATGTCCACCCTGATTTTTAGTGGTTTTTAATAGTCTTGTGTACATCCAAAGAGGCTGTGGAGAAATGCGATTGGGCTGGCAACTGGTATCAGCAGTAGCTTCACCAAGCTAACACTAGTGTGTGAACAAGCTCCACTATTCAGCAGAGGCATTCAGCAGGATCCTGGCCAGGTGATGAACACTCATGGGCAGGAATCCAGCTGTGGTTGCAGCAGCTCCCCTAGCCCTTCCAGCCTGCAGGGGAGTGAGGAGCCCCAGGAGCTCGTGCACTCCCTTTGGGGCTCGCTGTTCTCATCTCTCATCCGATAGTCCCACAGTGTCTGCAACAAATTCCTAATTATCTAGCTCTACAGAAATCCTGCAATGATCAATCACGAGAGCAACAAATGATTAACTAGTTTCTTTTTTGTTTTAACCACATCACTTACTCAAAGTCAGTCATCCAC
Source organism: Arctocebus calabarensis (assembly GCA_963573935.1). Taxonomy (NCBI): domain Eukaryota; kingdom Metazoa; phylum Chordata; class Mammalia; order Primates; family Lorisidae; genus Arctocebus; species Arctocebus calabarensis. The sequence goes on from CAUYON010114179.1 coordinate 11,350, forward strand.
AGTTTATCCAAACTACTTAGGAAAATCTCATTAAATCAGGCTCCCCTAATTAGAAATTAGATAATTCTGACAGGAGCAAAGCTAACGTTTACCTTAGTACTGTCTGTAAAAAAATATTTTTGCAAAGCAAGGGAATAACACAAACAAGACCTAATGATTTTCAAAATCTAAAATTCTAAGATAGAGTCAACATTCTCCTAAGTATCCTGACAACAATTATCAACTTTGAAGCTACCCTCACTTCGTATGTAAACTCTTACCTATAGAAAATAAAGCTTTTAGTTGTAAAAAATTCTTATCTATCACTAAAGAAAGTCTCAGTAAAGACTAAACTAGCTAACATAATTGGAGCTTAGTTAAAATTAAAATGACTTTAACACAAGCATAAATGTCTTGTTTACGTTGCATCATCAGGAATTCATATAAGGAAAATGTTCAAACAGCTGAGATTTTAGACAATACTTACTTATTTATTTAGGCAGGTGTGCCCCAGTGGTTATGCATGAGGGCTGAGGCTGAGTCTACTTCAGGCTGCATCTTGAACAACTTAAAGTCTTCTTTGCTTCAGTTTCCTCATCTGTAAAATGAGAATAATAATGATACCTCTTTGTAATTTTATCCTAAAGGTTTAATGAGATCATGAAAAAAAAAATATCCTTAGATCGATGTTTGTTTCATAGTAAATGTTCAAGAAGTACAAATTACTATTATTTAATCCTCTTTGAAAGAACTTAGAAAATATTATCTAATCACCTAGTTTGTCACAATGCACTGAGCATGATATAATCGACTCTTATTTATTCAAAAATCACCAACATGAAAATAAATGTACTATGCCTTACAGGACCACTTTTTCTTTTATTAAATAACACCAGATTATTATACTTATCTTGGGGTCTAATGGTTCTTCATTTTCTTCTTATTATGGTTGTTTATCATCTGTGGTCAATATTTCCCTGGTATTTCTAACAAAATGCCTAATTTTATACCCAGTGGCTCAGATGAGGTTCTGTTAGCAATGAAATATGTATAATGGAAGCTGGAAGTTGTTTTCCAAGTTCTCTTGAATTCTAAAGTATAATAGTTATGGTTGAATTTGTGGGACATCTGAGTTCTGTGTAAGTATAATACTACCATATCTAAAAGCCTTAGATACATATTGCTTTAGAATTTCATAATCCAGAGTTTCCATGGAGATTGCTTATCTCTCATTTGATAATCTCTGATAAAATTCATTTCCATGAATTACAGGTTCCTTGTAATTGATAGCGGGCCACTGTGGTCAAAGTGGCTTATTTGTGTCCTGTAGAAGGCAGTGACTTGATAATGTACCCTTTCTCTCTCCTACCCACTTTCACCTATGAGTTACATCAATTTAAAAAGTGTACAAGTTTGAAGGGTCTTGGGGTAGAATTTTTCCCTAGTCTTTCATTATGTAATCTAAATAAGACTCACATCAGAAAAATGAGATGTGGAGAATTGTTAACAGCAAAGTCTCCAAGCATGGTGAATGCATTCCTCTAATAAGTTCTCATCCATCAGCATCAGACTCAGTGCAAGTGGAGTAAAAACTTTATCTCACACGGGCTGCATTTTTTCATCTCATGGGGTATAACATAAGCTGATGCAGCATTCACGATTTACAGAACATAGATATATTTACTTACCAAAGGAAAACGTATTTTCTCCAGAGAGAACAGAGAGATGTCAAAAGATACATACGCTCTAAAATAATCATATTATAAAATGCCTATCTTATTTTTCTCAATGTCAAATATAAAGGAACCATGGTCTAATTATGTCATTCCATGGTGATCATTTGTGATGGTAAACATCATAAAGATGTCAGCCACTGGTACTGACTTCCTGTGCTACTAGTAGCCTTTCACCAGGGAATGATGTAAAGGAAAATAAGAAAAAATGGAGGAAAGAGTGATGGTGCCAATGGCCCAAAAATTACAATAATACCGGAAATAAAATAGATTCCCTTCCTATGCATAAAATGGAATAAGAGGAAGAAAGTTACCAACCCCAAGTAGCCTTATTGCTACGTAAAAAGATTTATAGACTTGGAAAATATTAGTTTTGCCACTAACCTGGTGTAGAACATTACTGTAATACATTTAGACTAAACAGCCATCTCAGTCTCCTACACTGGAAAATGACATAGCCCAGAAAACTTACTTGAACACTTAAACTTCAGAGGTCAGAATGGATGCCAGACTATATTCATAATCAAGATACGGTAACCAACAAGCCATAGGATGATGTCATCCTTGGGGTCCCAGTCACTTGTGCTTTGACCAAACATCTTCTGAGACCATGTCCAGGTTGAAACTGGGCCACACCTTAGCCAACATCTCTCCTTCTAGTGGACCCAAGAAACATCTGTACTCCCAACTGGAAGTAGAGAACTGTAACAGTGGCTGCATTTCCCTGAACTACAGCTATGATTCTTGCAAAGCAGGACAAAAGAACTGTTATAAAATCTCAAAATGTGTGTTTTATTCTCCTAGCTTCACAGATGTGTACATTATCTTCTCCCTCTCTTCTTGAATTCCAATAATCATTCACCACCACCTCCAAAGGCTGAGGCTATTTATTTTGCTCATGTTTTTATTCTTTCAAAGTCAGCTTTCAAAAAAGTTGTATTAAGTCATTCTGAATGACATCATTACTTCGAGTACTTCCATCCCTCAAGGAGATTTACATTATAACTCCTGTAAATGCAGTTTCTAATCTGGGGTGCATGAAGTGATATATGCAGGTAGAAAAGAAAAATACTATTTCTTCTATTCATATACATTTTTCATATGCAAAAATTAAAAGGTTTACTACTATTTAATTTAGATCAATTCAGGCACCATCACTCAGTCTGCCTTTTAAGTGATCATATGTCACATAGGTCCCCCAGGAAAGAACAGGAAGCCCACAATCTGATGGGTTAGAAGGGTGCCTCATGGTCATCAGATTGGATACAGTTCATCAGGATACTGCAGAATTGGCTTGGGCTTACTTAAGTAGATTTGTGGGTTCTATTATCAAGTTGTAACTAAAGTAAACCTGACAAAATGGTAAGAAAATTTTGAAATGATAAATCTCTTCACTGGCATCAGTCACGAACAATGAAGTTGAAACTAAGGTGTCAAAGTCCTTCAGGATCAACAACAACTATAAAACCACAAAACCATTGAAATATGGTATGATGTTAGCGATTCTTGGTAAGGCAATGGAAAAGGCCAATGGGAATCTTCCACACCACATAGAGGTGAGCTGGTTATCTCACGAACAAGCATTGGAAAAAATCTGGTGACACAAGTATAAGTTTGTTTTTTTCTTTTGCAAAAAGATAAGCAGTCTGAATTTGATGAATTTGGGGGAGGAGGAGACATAATCTGGCCTTTGAGGTTTAACTTTACGTTTTAATCAGGAGTGAGAAATACTACAGTTAAAAAGAAAAAAATCTAAAACTTAGAGCATGGATAGAATATTTAAAAATTGATATTAAGAATTTTTTCTATTATAATATGATTTTTCTACTAAAAATGATAGTTCTGTCAACCTAATTTCATACTCAATAACTTGAAACCAGCATATTATAACTTTTTAAAAAATCCTCAAGATTAAAACTCTCAGGGGGATTTAAATTTATTAAAATTATAAGAATACACATCTTCTAAATAGCTTGCAAAGACAACTGGTTGACATCAGGGATTTCCTCGGGAAGAGTAACACAGATGCTTTCTAAAGATGGAGGAGACCAATCCCTGGGTATCACAAACTTGTAAATGCAACCATGATACTTTTTTAACATTATACCTGGATACTTTGATGAAGTATTATTTTAGGCATAACACCCATTCAAACAAAACTTTACAACAAGCTGAATTTAGAACTATAAGGCACATTTTAGCATATTAAGCAAAGATGATAAAACAGTTTGAATTATAACTAATCACAGTCATAATGAAATGAAAGCAAAGGTTTTGTACCATTATTAAATAAGATATTTTATTTTAGTTTTATCTTGCTCAGTTAAAATATTTGCATATGTTCTATTAGGTATTAAAATATTTATGCAATAGTACATGTGTAATGTATAAATCAATAAATATGCATATTTTAAGAAAAGGATTCAATTACCAACCATATGAGGTTATACCTAGAAGACTAAAAACACTGCCAAAAGACTCCTAGATTTGATAAATGAATCCAGTGAAGTTTCAGGATACAAAATCAATTCACAAAAATCAGCAAAAAAGATGGAGACATTACATCTTTTGTATTAACCTGGATGGAAGTGGAACACATTATTTTTAGTAAAGCATCACAAGAATGGAGAAGCAAGAATCCTATGTACTCAATTCTCATATGAGGACAATTGATGACCTATTACACGGGGGAAGAAGGAAAAAGGGAGGGGGATGGGGATCATGGGGTGTGACACACCTCTTGGGGATGGGACACAATTATAAGAGGGACTTTACCTAACAAATGCAATCACTATAACCTGGTTCTTTGTCCCCTCAATGAATCCCCAACAATAAAAGCAAATCAGCAGCAGTTCTATTTAGCAATAACAACCAAGCTGAGAACCAAATCCACAAGTCACTCTAATTTACAATAGCAGCAAATAAATAAATAAATCACCTAAAATTTTTATTTTAGGAAAGGAAATATCTCTACAACAAAAATTACAAAACACTGACAAATGAAATTGTAGATAACATGAACCAATGTGAAAATATTCTATGCTTATGGATCAGAAGGATCAATGTTATGAAAATGACCATACTGCTCAAAGCAATCTATAGATTCAAAGCAATTACTATCAAAATATTAACACCATTTTTCAAAGAATTTTTTAAAAGTCCGAAAATTCATACAGAAGCTCTCCCCCCAAAATAAATAAAAGCCCAAATAGCCAAAGCAATCCTAAGGAAAAGGAGGAAAGCTGAAGATATTACATTACCCAACTTAAAATTATGCTACCAACCTAAACAAACAAAACCTCCATGGTCCACACATAGATCAATGGAACAGAACGGAGAACCCATAAATAAAGCCACATACCCATAACTAACTGATCTTTAACGAAGTTGACAAAAACACCCACAGACTTTATAAGGAACTCAAAACATTCACAGAATTTACAAGGAATTCAAACGACTCAAAGCACAAATGACTTCATGAAAAAGAGGGCAAAAAACAGGAACAGACATTTTTCGAAAGAATCCATAGAAATGGCCAAGAAGGATATGAAAAATTCTCACTATCCCTCATCATCAGAGAAATGCAAATTAAAACCACAATGAGATACCATCTTCTGTCAGTCAGCATGGCCATTATTGAAAAGCCAAAAAACCAACAGGTCTTGGCAAGCATATGGAGAGATAGGAATGCTGGTACACTGGTGGTGAGAATGTACATTAGTGCAACTTCTACAGAAAACGACATGGAAATTTCTCAAAAAACTAAAAACAGAACCATCACATGATGTACCATTTCCATTACTGGGTATCTACCCAAGGGAAAAGAACTCATTATATCAAAAAGATACCTGCATTCATGTGTTTATTACAGAACTACTCACAATAGCAAAAATATAAAATCAACCTAAGTGTCACCATTTATTTTCCAATGGATAAAGAAAATCTCTCTCACACACAGCATGGAATACTACTCAGCCATAAAAAGAATAAAATCACGTCTTTTGCAGCAACACAGAAATGGAGGCCATTAATCTTAAGTGAAATAGAAATTCAAATGCAGAAACAGAAATTCAAACATTGCAGATTCTCATTATAAGTGGGATCTGGGCAGCACCTGTGGCTCAAAGGCACTGGCCCCATAAGCTGCAGGTATAAAAATTAAAAATCACTTCACAAAAGCAATTGTTTTACTTCAAAAAAAGATTATGATATCAAATATGATTTTAGAACCTCAGACCCCTATTTTTTCGGTTTGTTCCTTTTTATTCCTTTCTAATGTTCCTTTAAATAACTTTCTTCCGGTGGCATTTGAGGATTTAATAAATGACTAAAAGTTGTGGGCACAGAAAGTTCTCTCCTTTCCCCTCTGAAAGCAGCTCAGAAGCCACCTATGTGTGAAGCAAACATGTCCCGCCTCAGAGCCCAGCCAACAAAGTGTGGTGGAAACAGGCGAAAGCAAACATGAGTGTCCAACCGGCTTAGCCTCAAGTGGGAAAACATAACCTTTTTACATAGCCATTTCTTAAAAACACCTTTCTCAAGTTACTTCAGGCTCTATCCCAGATGCTAGAGAAAGAGTTCCCTTAAACTCATGCGTTCTTGGAAGAAGTTGCCCCAACCCATCTCCCCTTTAGCTGTGAAGAACTCACAGGAACCCCAATTCAGAACTAAGGAAGCCACATAGCCACTTTGTTAAACAGTTATACAAACTGTTATACAAACATTTGCCATGTGCCTTTAAATTGGAGGGAGCAGAAGTGCACCTGTGATTTTAAAATATTCCAAACAGTGTCCTCTGGATATGCTCCACCTTCAGCTACAAACACTTAGCCGGCGAATGCTATTCCAGTCACTCTATTCCTTCCTCGGCCCTTCTGTTCCTCTGCCCACACATTTCACGGATCTCCCAGAAGCCACCAGGCAAGCAGCTGCCACGGAGCACCCAGCAAGGATGATGATTTCCACTTCTTGGGGTACATTTTCCAAATGCCAGAAACACAGACTCAAAGAGAATTAGCCCTTCTGACAGTTGCACTGTGCAGACAAGGGGGTGAATTCGATTCTGCCCCGGGTTATAGGAAAGGCCAAGCTTTACGAGACCTGTTTTACATGCTTGTGGTTCAGGGAAAAAAAAAAAGTTCCCTGAAAATAAGCTGGCAGAAATACTCAGATCTCTCGTACGGTCCTGACAAAGTACCCAGAGCCTGGGAAACAGGCTTCGTGTTGTACAACATAACCCTACCAGGAGGTGAGCTCTAGGATTTCCTTTTTTTTTTCCTCTGGGTTGTTTCTTTCCAACTGCCACAGAAATTCTCACACCAGAACCTAATTAAAAGCAACGTGAAATAATAAGGTGCATTGTTTAAGGATAAATACATATGTAGAGAAAGTACAAAGAAATGCGCCAACCAAATTCATTATCACAGCTACCTCGCAAAAGAGAGATATAGCAAAAGCATCAGAGAAGGGTATCCTTTATTGGGAGGTAAGATTTGTATGTTGAGTTGGGGAGGTAGGTGGTATATGACTGTCACTAGTCTTTATTCCTTTAGAAGGTCTTAAATGTTGTTTATAATATATACTTTTTGTGTGTGTGTTTTTTTTTTTGAGACAGAACCTCAAGCTGTCACCCTGGATAGAGTGCTGTGGCATCACAGCTCACAGCAACCTCCAATTCCTGGGCTCAAGCGAGTCTCTTGCCTCTGCCTCCCAAGTAGCTGGGACTATAGGCACCCGCTATAATGTCCAGCCATTTTTTGGTTGCAGCTGTCATTGTTGTTTGGCAGGTCCGGGCTGGATTCGAACCCACCAGCTTAGGTCTACATGGCTGGCACCTTAGCCCGTTGAGCCACAGGTGCCGAGCCAATATATACTTTTTTTTAACCGTAATTATCTAAGCACTCAAAATGAAGAAACTGAGCTCTGGAATCAGACAAGTCTACTTACTAGCTGAGGAACCTTAGGCAATTGCTTAACTAATCTAAGCACTGGTTTTATGCATCTGAAAAAAATGCAGAAATAATGGTATTTCCTCCAAAGCTGGTTGGGAGAAATAAATTAGGTCATGCAAGCAACAATAAAGTACATGGGGAGTACTCAATAAAGGGTAGCTATCACCAGTAATTCATCTGTGCTTTTCAATGATCTCTAACAGTTCCCCTTCAACTTGGGACTGTATCTTCTGAGCATACCTTTTCAGCTTTCCTTTCTGAAACAACAGACCAAGTGTAGAATACCAAGAGACGTGAGTATTCATCAGAGGAAGCCATACACTGCGAACCTAATTCCACATTTCCCAATGTTTTAAGATAAAATCATCGGTTTTAGAAAATAATCAGTTTTGTTCTTCCTAGCTTCAGGAGTTAGGAATGGATTGGCTCCGGGACCAATATACCAAAAAGAGATTTCTTTTCCACCACTAGAAAAAAAGATCTAATGTAGGAATATTCCCCATTATGATTAGATGTAATAGATATACACTCAACATGTGTGGTTTTCCCGCAGTTCTAGACCTGAATGTGATGATCATTATAGATAGAGATGTAGAGATAGACTGTAATGAGGTACTTAGTATCAATGTGTCTTTAGCTGTCAGAAACCAAGACACCTCTGTAGCACAAAAGGCAACTTCTCAGAATCCTGCCTCAAGACAAAATAAATAGCCCAGCATTTACCAATACTGCCTAGCAGCCAGATCTATCATCAGATATCCTTCCAACGAAGGGTCTCCTGTGGAATAATAAAATCCCAGCGTAAAATGGGCTGCGTTCAGTCCCCACTTGCCATCTCTCCAGACACGCTGGCTCTTCTCCATGGATCGAGGATGGCTCTGTGTGAGACCAAAGAGGTAATTTCAACAGCATAACCAGTCGCTTGGCCAGTTGTTATCAGCATTGCTCAGGGAGCCATGAGGGTGGGAAATGGTCCAGGAGAGGTTTCAAAGCCTTTCCTAGTAACATAAAGACCACAGCTGCTGGCTGACCAGTGGTCATGGCCAATAAGCACAGCCAACACACATTCTATCTTCACTTGATTTTATTCACTCCCCCACTGGTGGCAAATCTACTCATGCTAACTGTAGATGGGTCACTTTACATACATTTATCCTCAGGATTTGTGTAAATGTTACCTTTTCCTCTGGAGTTGCCTCGTGCGGGAACCATAAGTCGTTGTGTCGTCCAGTTCCAAGATGTGGGTGATAAATGAAGAAGGCACTCCTTTTGTCTTTCAGGTTGATTATCCCTGATCTCTAAGATAAACTGACTCAATTATTACCATTGACTTTCAGCTCTTAGCCACAACCCACACAAGTCAATCTCAGACTCTGTATAGTTATCAAGTTCACCTATTTACTGGCACATTTTCCATTTAGGATTTGGTACTGCAGAGATTTCTGTTACCAAAAGTCCAAGTCGCTATTTCTGATTACCATTTTCTGCTTGGCCTATACTTTGCCAGTAGTGGGAATTCCCTGTCTGAATAAATCTGGTATATCTGCCATGATTTTTTTGATAAGATGTGCACCTGTATAGTCATCTCTAATTTAGCACCTCGTCCTCCCAGACATCTTTTTTAAATTTTATTGTCTTTATTATTAAATCATAGCTGTGTACAATAGTGCAATCGAGGGGCACAATGTGCTGGTTTCATATACAATCTGAACTATTTTCATCAAACTGATTAACATAGCCTTCCTGGCATTTTCTTAGTTATTATGTGAAGACATTTGTATTCTGCATTTAGTAAGGTTCACCTGTACCCTTCTAAGATACACCATAGGTGTGGTCCCACCAGTTACCCTCCCTCCACCCAACCTCCCCCATCCCCTCCCTACCCTTGCCCCTTTCCCCATCTCAAGATGCAGCTCTGTTGTTCAGCCTAAAGGTCTTCTCTGCTGCAACCAGGCAGGTGAGTAACAAGGGGAGGGGAGCCAGAGCCAAATAATCAGGGACGGCGCATACCCTCAGCAGAGCCTGGCCTCCAAACCACACCTCAGCTCCCCACTCCTACTCCATTCCCTCTAAAAACATCTTCCCTCCAAACCCTTAGCACTTAGACGTCAGCGGGAACGAGCTCCCTGCTCAGAACTTGTCATTACTCCTAACTTAGTTGGACTAACCACAATGCACAGACTGTCAGGATGCTTTCTAAATACATAAAGACTGAGATCTTAGTCTCGAGGAGCCTACACTTGAAAAAAAAAATAATAACGGCTTAGACGCAAAGATATTGATTTCAAAAACATCAAACATCATCATAAGTATTAAAACAAAACATACAGTTCCGTCTTTAAACATGTCGTCAGGTTTGTTTTGTCATAAAATTCCCAATGCTTTTCTGAGTATGCTTCAACATAGCCCTGTTTTCTACGAAATCTCTACATAAAGAAAGACCAGTGCTGGTCCCAGTCCTTGAACTTTCCTGATTCAGATTAAAGCAGGCTGGTTCTCTGTGTACTGTGCATAAGCAATTTTAAGTGTGACAATTCCTTGAAAACTAAACTAAAAGAGAAAGTATGTGAATAGCCCTAGTATAATGGCTAGATAATGAATAATGAGCTCTGAAAACATCTCAAAATATAATTCAAATCATTTTGTCAAAAATCATAGTTTACATTTTTTTCTATGTGATTATATAAGTCGGAACGAGTCTTTTCCTTGCACTAACTATAGGACCTCGAATTCTAGAAAGAATTTGGAAAATAGAGTCAGGGACACTTACATGTCCCTGATTTTTATCTCAAGATGAAAACAGAAATAGCATAAGCAAATCCCATAATGGTCTGTAACTGGAAGCCTATCAAAATTTGTCTTCTAAATTTCTGTCATGTTAAGATATCTATTTTTATGGCATTAAAAAATGATTAAAATCATCTTAAAAATAAAACTTTCATAAGAGCAAAAAGTCATTAAAAAATATGGTTATTCACATCACACACGTCTTCTCTGGCAGCCATCTTGTTTCCTATCCCAGTATATAAAGACAGTAATTCTAAAACAATAAAGATGGGATGAGGAAACTCCTTACTAATGAAACACTTTAAATAAGTTTCCTAAATACTTTTAACTAGCGTTTAATTTATTTTTAATCAGCTGCTTATCATTTGTTAAATAAATTTCAGAGGCCCCAGGATTCCACAGCCCTTAGATAGGCTAATCTCCCTTTGGGAAGCAACACATATTAAATAGTTGCTAAACCTTGGTAAATACACTTTTAATAATTAATTCCAGAAGTATTTAACTTGCAGTAATATACCGGATATTTCAGCAATATTGTAATCCGTGGGATATTGCCGAGGGATTTCTCAGATTAGCACGTTTGGGTCCCTGAGTCCCGTCTGTATACCTCTATCTGAATTAACAGCAGGTGATTCAACACATGGCTACCAGCTCAGTGTCTGAGTGACCAATGATTTTATTACCCAATCAGTGAGATCAAATCAGTGAAATGCATCAGCCGAGGAAATGCTTAGTAAGGGATGAGACAGACGGTGGCTTACAAGTCAACCTGGGTTTTCAAAAATGATAACTACTGAAAAGAAAAATTACTTTTCCTGTTGAGATGTGTAAATATTATGTAGATATTCTAACTCAATTTCTATGATGGATGGTGTTCAATTTTAAACATATTTCAGTAATGCCTTAATTTAATAGAATGGAAGATACACAAGATGTTGAAGGATCAAGGTGAGAATAAATTTTCTTGCACAGATGGTTTAGTCTTGTTCTAAAAATCCATGATTCTTATACTTTCCGCTTCATGAAAAAAGGTGGGGGTGCTTTCTTCTTTATAAAGATACTATGAATAACCACTTAGTTACATTCTGTATAGCCAGTCCACGTCCTATTAGACTTCTCTAATAAAACTATGGTCCCTATCCCCCCCCCAAAAAAATATCTGGAGTAAATTGCAACTTACATGCTGCCATGTTAAAAATGAAGTCAGCAGCTACCTTAGTCTGAGCAGAACGGTTCGCTTCTCCACCCAGACTGACAGGAAATCGCAGACTGACCAGGAGATGGTGCTATAGAGCAGGCAACAACAAGGGGCCTAACGCCCTGGAGCTCAAGGACCGCATCCAAGGTGTTCTCAAAGGGTCTTTCGTCTTCTGCCTAGTCAGTTACCTCCCTGGGTCAGAAACTCTCCATTCCCCGTCTGTTCTCTGCTCCACTCTCACCCGCACCCCTAGTTTCACAAATGTGTTCCTTGCACTCTTAAAAATAGCATGTGTCCCCAGGCATCACGGATTACCCATGTAAACATCGCAGGTGCAGACAGCCCGCCCTTTCACTCAGAAAGGAGCTTCCCTTTCCTGCACCTACTAAGCAAAAACAGGTGCCATGAGGAGGTTTTAGTAGTGATAAAAATCAAACATTTTCTGGAGCCATTATACTCTAAAATGTTAATGCAGTTTACTTTTTAAAATGTGATCGATAGATGGGGAGAAAGTGCCCATAAATTACTAAAGGCAAAAAACATTCTATTAGCACACAGTGGATTCTGCAATATTTGTTTGTCTGTGTTTTACTGGGAGGAAAAAAAATTTTTAATTTGCTGAAAGCTTGAGTTTTGTTTTGTTGTTGTTGCTTCTTTTTTTTTTTTTAATACCTGTCTTTGTCTTACTCTGTTCAAGAGGGATATTTTTAACATGACTCATTTAGGAAGTGTAATTCTAATGCCGGTATAGCTATAGGTTTCAATTAACGCTCTACCTTTCTGACAGCCTTTACGTTACATGTTTTATGAAATCATTAACTATTGTCATGTTTCTATTATGATACTATTAGGAAATAAAGAGACTTATGTAAATGGAGATGTAAAAGAAATGTATGACAGTTACTCGGAGCAACATCTGTGCACTATCATACATGCTCACACTAATTTTCTAAAGATTGTTCCATTCATTACAGAGCATTGTTAGTTGCAGTGGCATAACCCTTATTTCCATGCATTTAGGGAATGAGGCAGAGAGTGGGTAAATGAGAGCCTAATCAATACCACTTTTCATTTTGCATCTAATGTGCTGCCTTTCCCTTTCTTTTCCTCATGCACAAATCCAAAAAAGATCCTGACGTTACAGTCATAAAATGTAATTCTTCTGCAGAAACACAGACAATAATGCTTTCTGTATTCAGGCGTATTGCATATTCTAATGGCATTTGGCTAAATTGAGTATGGATTTAACATCAAAGGCTTCATGAATTTTTCAAATGAGATATTAAAGTCAATATTTCAAGTGAAAGATATTTCAATTTAGTTGCATACACAACAATAAAAAACTTCTACAAGGTAGAGGTACTGGTGGCGGTAGCAGTATTAGTTCATTCAAGAAATTATTAGTTTATAAGAAAATCAAACACAAGGTTGTGATATGGCAAAGACTCTGAATAAATTAGACTAACCGATATGCACCAGTGTGCTTTATCTCTTGCGGCTGAAACAGTACACTTGCCACCGGCATGTTCAGGGCTCCTGGCTGATTTTTTCTAAACTCTGTTGATTAGCGTGAAGATTTGCATTGCTGTTTCATAAATCTCCTTATTTTCATTTGTACGAGTGGAAGACCTAGGATATGTGGGGAAGGAGCTGTTTTTCACCTTGCACTTAAGTGGGTCTTGCTTCAAGGTGTCAATACCTAAAGTGGGTCTCTACAATGATGCTAAATGTTGCCTTTCAGGCAGGTTAGAGGATGCTCCGTTTGGGGGTGTGTGAAAGTGCTGAAGCCTGCTGACAGCCGTCCCTAGCATGGTGCTGGCTGATGCTCTCAAACAATACACACAAGCTCGAATTTCGGGAGCACCTTTCCACCGAAGGATTCAAAGCGGATCTACACAGGGAATGGCAAAGTGTTGTCATCCCCATTTTACAGATGGACAAAGGAAAGGCAAAAAACATGAAAATGAAATTGTTTCTTCTGCTGCTCTGTGGCCCTGTTAACAATGGTCAGCAGTTGGGCAGCCCCTGTGGCCCCGTGGACAGGGCGCTGACCCCATATACCAAGGTGGAGGGTTGGAACTCGGCCCTGGCCAGCTAAAACAGCAGTGGCAACTGCAACAAGAAATAGCCAAGAGTTGTGGCCGGTGCCCTTAGTCCCAGCTACTCAGGAGGCTGAGGCAAGAGAATCACGTAAGCCTAAGAGCTGGAGGTTGCTGTGAGCTGTGATGCCACAGCACTCTACCGAAGGCAACAAAGTGAAGACTCTGTCTCAAAAAATCAATCAATAAATAAAATAGTCAGCAGGCAAGCTGGAACTGGAACTGAATCTTAATTTCCAGACCAAACCCTTCACCACTCTGCACACAGCCAACAGGGTGGCCCACTCCAGTTTGGGTATCTTTTTGGCTTTTCTCTGCAGACTCAGAGCATCAGCCTGAATTTTCTGCATAACAGCCCCAATCTTACCTCTTTGTTTTGACCATCAAAACACAGCAGTCCCTTATATCTGGTGATTTCAAGGCCTCATCAGTTTAATCATGGATTAACTTTCAACCACAGATATTCTGCTATTCACAGACACTTTTTAGGTAACAAAAAGTAAAGTAACTTGTAACATCCATACCTCCCCAGAAGTAATGGCTATATCCAGACAATGACATGCCACCCAGCCATCTGACCTTGCAAAGATCCTTCCCTGTGGTTCATAGCTAAGCCAGAACAATGCCCATGCACTCAGCTCTGCTCCGTGCCTGTTAACCCGTCTGCTACCAGCACATTGTTTAAACCAGTGTCACTTTCAGAATCCTTCACTTTGCTGAGGTTCTTAAAATAGATGACATTTTCAAAGCCCTCAAAATCCTGAAATGCAAGAAGATTTTATGTAATTTGAAGGACGACTGCCCATCTTGAAAATAGGAGAAATCCTAACTTCATAAATATTCTGAAACGAGGAAGGTGCACACATACCACAAATGCTTTTTCCCACAACAAGAAAAAAAAAATTAGATCCATTACAACTTGCTGTTTCAAAGGATGTGAACTCCCCTGGGAGGGTGTCTGCCAATGGCCCACCATACGCACACCCTCAAAATACTCACTTCACCTGGTTAGGTTAATGCAGACTCACACGATGGGATTTATTTTGCAACCGAGCTATTTTTCAGCATATCCATACACACCCCCAACAACAACAATGACCAAAAGCCTCCGAAACTGAAGATTGTTTCTTTGCTTCATTACATCTAAATGATCAGTCTCATTTCAGTCTCCACTCTCAAAGTACCCTCCCTCTTTTTATTCCTCTTTCTTTTTTAAGGGACCCTATTATAAGGAGGAAAAACAAAATAGAATAAAGCCACAATTCAATGCTCATTGTAAGGTTTTCAGTTATAACAGCACTCCTGGGCATGACTATTATACATTGGCTTCTTTGGAAAACTGTTGATCTTTTGATATTTATCATTTCTTTATTTAAAATGTGAAAGAGAGCTTTGTGGAGAACAAGACTTTGTCTCTAACTAAGGCCTATGTTAACACTCAGACCGGGCCATGACTGGAAATGGAGCCTGTGGACTCACACTATCCCCTGGTTGGTCCCTGCCCACACCATAAAACCAGTAAGCTATTTGGCATAGAAGAAAAGAGATGGGAAAGCAGGAGAACTCAAAGCTGGTTGACCACGTGCCGAAGAGCCATGAATATAAACACAGAAAGAAGGGTTTCTAGAAGGTGGCAAGGGGAACATCAGAGGTTTATGTGACATTCAGTGTTCATATTCTGAAAAGAAAGTACACATTTTAAAATTTTCACTGCACATCTGTGCATTGCTACATTTTTTAAGGGCCTGCTAGGACTGGGATTACAGGAGATTTGAAGCTCACTACCAAGTAGTTCTGGCAAACTGCACAGGGGAAGGAGGCTCCTGAAAATCATGGGGGAAAGGTCGAGCCTCTGCCAAGCAGGGACATTAAAAAAAGATTCTAGCTGAGGAAACTGTCAGCTTTACATATGGGAACTTAAAATGGAAAAATTGGTAGTGCCATTGAACCTGAACAATAGCTGTGAAATCAAAATTTACTCCCTAATCTGAATTAACTAATCAAAACTGGGTCACTCCTCCTCCTTCCCTCCGCCACCCAACATATCGCCCTTGGTTATTTTTCATGACCAATCCCATTCTGCAGCAAAATAAATAAAAAGCAACAAAACCAGAAATACTAAAGGTCAACGTGTCCCCACCAGACCCAGTGCACTTGAGATTTCTCAAGGGAGCAAAGAGCACAAGTTTTCCACCTTTTATCTTTTCATCTTGATGGTGCATAGACTTAGTAAAAAAGAGGAAGGTGACACCCTTATCGTCACTGATGAACTCAAATAGAAACTGAGAATGATTTTTAAACGATGACTTCTAAGATGTGAGCTCCAAAGAAAGGTAAAAGGTAAGGAGCTGCATGAAACAAAACAAGCACAGTGCTAGTAATTTTTAAAAATTTAGGCTCACAGCTAATTACATACACAAGCACTTTTTGATCAAGCACAAGCATTTAATAAAATTGTACTGGTAAATTATCCCGAGAAATACATTAAGGGGTGTGTACACTAGCCAAAGCATGATTTGAAGCTCTTATTAACTCGTGATTATCTTCACTGATCCACATTACCATTCAGTTGCAGATGTTACTGACATTAAGATGTATGATGCAGAGGCTGGAGAAAGAGCCCATTTAAGACAGGTGAATACTTAATAATGATTCAACATCCGTGGCACAAAATGTCTTTCAGGGGAGTTCAAGGTTTTTCCCTTTTTTTCTCCTTGCAATTTTATAGGAATGTTTATAAATAAAATGAGAAATGAAACTCCATTTGGTAGCCATTTGACTTGCTCAAGTTTAATGGCCATTTAAAACTTCGCAATTTATCATTTTAGGCTTCTTTCTCATCTGGCTGTATTTGGACGTATTTATTTATTTATATCTTCATCTCCTCTGAATCCTTATGGAAGCTCCATGTCTTAGGTATGCAGATAAAATTTATCTGATATGGAGCAGTTGTTTGTATTTCAGTTTTAGTAACTCCTTAGCAGATACTGAAATAGTTAACAGGCTGCCCACTAAACGTAGAACAGACTCCTCTGAGCCCGAGGAATCTACTTTTTGTTATCCACCTACAGGGTGTTACACAAAGACTCATACCCCCTCACCTCTCCTTGCACCATGCACCCCAGTAATCTATTCTATGTGTTTCAAAACAGTCAACAGCATATTAGAGACACTTTTCTCAAGGTAATTTTTAAGAAAGAGAATCCAGTCATTTTTAGAAGTAAAGAGCTTAAAGTAAAGAAATTCATAGAGAAACACACCCACACAACTGGAAAACTTTGACTGTGACTCAGACATCAAACCAATCTCCCTCTCACCTTTTTCCAAATACAAAAGCCAGTTGTTTATTAATTTTAGATACAGGTGATACTCAACATGAAATCAAGTATTATAGTTTTTAAAAAAAAAACACTACAGCAACAAAGATTTCCTTAGCATCTCTACTTTCTGAAGGAGCTCAGGAAATTTCACCCCAAAATATGACTCCTTGGTATAAGGAAGATTTTGTATTAAAGAACCGTAGAGATCAACAGGCCTTGGAAACCAGACAGGTGGATCAAAAAGAATAATCTGCCCCGTTATCTCACGATATTACAAGGAAAAAAGATCAAGATCTTTTTCCAGATCTTCTCAACCAGATCTGGCCCAAATCATTTTAAATATAATGCCTGTGTCCCGGGTTAATTTGCAAAGAGAATCATTTACAATTCAGTCTGTTTCCCCCATCCATTCACCCTCCCTAGCAACCGTGTATTGCCCCTCATCTCCCCCTCCTCTTTAAAAGGAGGGTATAAACATTTCTGGACCCCATTGGGAAATTGACTAATCACACTTGCATGCATGGAAAATAATTGTCTCGATTTTATTAATCTGCCTTAATTGTGAGTTGATCTTTCAGCCAGCTTTCAGAGGAAAGGGCAAGTTCCCCACACCCTCACACCTCTTTTCTGTTGAGTTCTGGTTTCTAAATATACAACTCTCCCAGGCAAACCTGTGCCATACTGCAGTTGGTCAGAAGCTCCTCTGTCCAAATAATGGACAGAAGAATAATGTCTAAATAATGTTCTCTGCAAATCCCACTTCTCTTCATTTCCTATTTCCTTTGACTCTCCTCTGTCCTACCTTCCAACCTTTCCTCTAACAGACTGATTGAAAGTTAAACAATTAACGGCCAATAATGGTAGAATATATGCCATCCCCCAGCTACTATTTCCTTTCCAACAATTGCCATTACCCAAAGGAATAGGTAATGGAAGACTCTACACAGGCAAGAGGGCCAGTGGGAAGGATATTTTGTCTGAGGCAGCTCTTTTCCAATCACACAGCATAAACAACTACATACTCTGCATAAGCCTAACTCTGATCCTGTAAACATACACATATGTGTATTCATAGTTCTCTTTCCCATATTTGGAAATATATGTATGTTGTTAGTTATTGTTGTATATAAACAGAGATTTTACTGTTCTTAGGGGAGTCTATATTATAAAATATCTAGCACATTCAAACACCGAGTTTCCAATATTCTCCCTTGTTCTATTAGACAAGATAGAGTAGGTAGCTTCTCTTTGGGTTAAGGAAAGTGAGTCCCAAGGGGTCTGAGTTGTCGTGAGCCAGTGATTATTATATGTGCTCAGGGATTTCCCTCTAAGGTTACTAAGGAGAGGAAACTTGGAGAAGACAAGACATGAAGCTTGAGTTTGAGGGAGGTTGTGTCCTCCTTTAGCCAAAACATCTCTACTCTTACTGATTTTATATAAAAGAAGTCTATGAAAAATTGTGTCTTAAGATAGGTTTTCTCTGCTTTAAAACAAATTATTGGATTCTTTCTAGGAAGAATGGTACTGGGAAGATGAAGACTTTCTTGTACAAGCCAAATGGAGCAAATTTTTCTATCCTGGCTAATGATTCTGCTGGGGACCTTTTGAATACAAGGCCCAGTCTCTTTCTGGGCTTCTTAGAAGTCTAACATACAGGTTGTACAGCAAAGCTTTTCAGTAGGGTTCATCCTTAGAACTCTGTCCTTAATGTGAGAATTCAATTCAATTCTTTCTTGAGAATTCAAATTAATACATAAATGAATAACTTACATTTATTTTACTCCCCAAAGAGATAGAATTCCTACTAGATAAAATCTAATTTGTCCACTTAGCAGATATGAAAGGGTTTTTGTTTGTTTTTAATAATTCAATGAGCTTGGATGTAAGCTAAGAAGGAAACCTGCAAAAATATCATCAGGGGATGGCCTTTGGTGGAAATCATCCATCTTTGAGCTATCAAGTATTAACTCTGTGCATGATTGCTGAAGTTGGTGAGTTAAACATGCGTTTTA
The DNA here is from genome assembly GCA_963573935.1 of Arctocebus calabarensis. Lineage (NCBI taxonomy): Eukaryota > Metazoa > Chordata > Mammalia > Primates > Lorisidae > Arctocebus > Arctocebus calabarensis. The sequence goes on from CAUYON010114179.1 coordinate 30,429, forward strand.
TCATTTATACAAAGGGGAAGCAATAACATACCTCACACCTTTTCTACTAGACATCCTACTCACTAGATGGTAATATAAATAAAGCTGAGATCAACTGAACAGATCACCGTAAACGTGCGGCAAGTGCTTCCTCAATGCAAGTGTTATCTCCTAAGGTTCATCATCACCTCAATGTACATTCCTCATTGGGGACTTAACCTAATTACCTCAGACTCTGAGAGTGAGGGTGAGACAGTGAAAACATACATTAATAATAATGAAGATAAAATAATAATAAACTTACTCCCACTTTGTCAGATTCCGAGAAATTTCCATTTTGCAAAAGATTTCATACTTCCTACAACTCTGTATATCATATGGTATGTTCAAGTGGAAGTTAATTAAAGTTCATGTGTGACTGTTGATTCTTCCTTATTTTGGGGCAGAGTGACAGGAAATAGAGCTTAGAGCTACCAGTGGCAGCAGTTAAACTCGCATGCAATCAACTAAGTTCCAAATCTTGCTTCAGGATTAGAGAAAGAAAAAGCTGACAGTGGGTTACCAAACAGTGCATGCTTGATGAAATACTTTGGTTGCATATTTGAGAAAACCTGTTAGCACCTTCCCTAGCAAAAGAAGACAAGGCTCTGGAAGAACTTCAAGAGCACATGAAGGACTAAATTTCCCTTGCCATGGGTGGCACATGATATGGGGGGGACTCTTTGTTACCAGGTCGCTATATCACCACCAAAACAATGCTCTTGTAGAAAGCTAGGGTTCCCAGAATGCAGGAATTACTGCTGCAGTGTGTGCACAGCAAAGGAGGAACCACATCCAGGGCTGTGTGTGGAACCGAAAGTCAAGAAACAGCTGTAATTTGGGCTTTAAATACGTTTATGAGCATTCTGAATGGTTTAAGCTTGCTGTGCAGCATATGATTTTAATTTTCTTTATGGATATGGGGGGGCAATGAAATGCCAACTTTTGATATAATAATCTTTCAGGTTTAGGAGAAACTACAGGAGGCCAGTCAGTCCTCAAGCCTGCCCTCTTAAATCTCTACTTACAAAGTTCTCAGCAGTAGATGTAAGCTAAAAAAAAAAAAAAATTATACCCCACGTTATATAGTATGTCTTATATCTCTGATTTGAATGAACCCTTTCCGTTGACAACTTGGTTTTTGAAATATACCTTATTTACAAAATAATGATTCCTTTCTTAGAAACAGAGTATTCCAAAGGAAAATTCAATTTCATTATTTACTATACACCAAACTCAAGAAGCAGTCATCTTTATATTGAAACTCTTATGTAAACATACTTCAAAGAGAGTGCTAAATCAGTCATTTCTCAGGAACTACTAAAGCAGATTTGCTTACAATAAAAAGAGAAAAACATTTGAATTGCCTCTAGTTATTATAAGTTAATTATGCCACTTTAGTTTGCATCACTTAAAAAGAAACACATCCCGGACAAGTTAGTAGTTAAAAGATCAGTGATAGAAAAGAAATGGATTATACAAAAAAAGTAGCACTTACTGAAAAAGAAATGATGTAATTTCTATTATGATATTAATTATGAGAGATTTATAAATGACCATTTGATTAAAACCAGAGATGACTTCTATTATAAGAGATTTCTGAATACCCATTTCACTAAAACAGGAGATTAACCTTGATAGATGCACCTTACTTGCTAAAGTGTAAAGTCAGGCAGTCATCTTTAAAAATATTTTTCTGCAAAACAAAAAAATTCTGCATTATAGGTTTTTAGAAAGACATCTTATTTCTGTTATCAAGGTACAAAATTACTTCTCAAGTTTTTAATAACTGCATTTGTCAATAGAATATTCCTACCAGCTCCTATTCACATTAAGTATAGCAAACAACACACAGACTCAAAACCCAGGAACGTGTTGACAATTAAGTCCCAAGTAGTTAATGACCAATCTGTTGTGATTAAAAAAAAAAAAAATGTTTGAGACATATGAACCACTGGTGACAGAGAAACTAGATTTTTCCTTAGATGGCAATGTGGCAGGTACAAGCCTGGGTTAACTAAACTTTGTTTTATTTTATCCTACCACTTAACTAGAATACATGTTCAAACTTCCCTTCCAACTTAGCTCGAGTCAATGGATTGACTTCCAGTCAACGTCATGAGTGTACTTTTAGGATTTCACATCCTCCCTCATTTTCTATACACTGTCTGAATGTAAAGAAGAATGAAGCTCCAGAAGATGACAGAGTCACCTGACAGAGCAATGCTATTCTCAATGAGCACAGGAAGCCAAGACATAGGGGAGAAAATCTGCTTTAATTATATCGAACCACTACGATTTTGACTAACTTAAGCAGGTTGTATCTTCCATATATTAGGATTCAACTGAAAGCCACCATAATAATAATAGACAGCCCAGGTTTTTGTAAGATCTCTCATAGACATAGTGAGTAACTTCATTCAATTTCATTCAAAGGCATTTATTTAGCACTTCCCCAAGACATCACATAGAATCGAAAGGTTCAGCCTCTTCCCTCATGATATCCATAGCACAATGGTAAGGGAAAAATGTTCCTGAGATTCAAATACAGATTGATTGAAAAACACAATGTATAGGGTGGTAGAAATACTCATAGGAGATTCTTAAAAGACTTAAGGGGTTATTGAAAGCTTCATAATGGTGGTTATAATTCAAGTGGATTAGTGTGTAGGGCCACACGAAAAATAGAGTATCCCAAAAGTCACCCCTGAAGTCCTCATACATAGGGAAAATGTAAAGTTGTAGCTGGATGTACCTAAAGGTTTACCTAAATAAATTTACAAATTATTCATTATAAAATTTTACAAATAGATGGCTAACATGTACAGAATAATTGATAAATATTTTGTATATATTTGTAATGAATATTTTATCAATAAGGTACATTTAGTTACAATTTCCCATTTTCTCCATGTATGGCAACTTTAAGCATGCCTTTTCAGACAGCCCCTTGAGCAACAGTGAAGGGGCCTAACGATATGCTGTGTTCTGTATGAAACTGGGACAACCTCATACCTCAAGGAATTTAGCATTTAGTGGAGCTGTAACATATCAAGGGTCGAATCTCAGGTTCCATCAGTTGGCTTCATGACAGAAATATGAGTTTCCCTCTATTTAGACATATAAACTCTCTTTAGTAAGAAAAAGGCTATGCCCACAAACATACACACAAAATGTCCAATGTACATCATGTTAATCCCCCCTGAATGTGACAAATTTGATCAATTCCCTGAAAATGATGAAGATGAGGTAATTTTTCCATCCTTCAGTTTGAAAGAAACTTATTTTAGATCTGGCTATCTCACAATTAAGTCTTTATTGTGTTTTCTGAAAATACCAAAGGAATAAATACAATCAGAAAATGTGTCCTTGAACTTCAGACTAATATTTGTATGTAATTATTACATATTGATATAGCTGAAGATGTTCTGGTCTGTCATTTGGGAGTGTTATGTCAGTGAAATTCAGATACCTCGATTATGAGATGATTTTGCTTATTTTTTATTTTTTTGTTTAGTTGGGAGATAACTAGTTTTCACTTACACATGCTCTTTTTATCAGCAGATTAAGGGAAGGAGGGACGATGTTGTTCAGGTTTAAAGAAAATGATTCAGAGCAGGGATCTAGTCATAACACTGACAACTGAAGTTTATCTGATTCAGTGAAATACACAAAAAGAAGGCATTAAAAAGAAAGGATTTCAGTAATAGAAATACCGGCACATAGAAGTGGTTCAAGCAACTTATTTATAAAACAGTAGACATTGTGTTTCAAGACATTAGTTCCTAGCTTTAGGGAAAAGTAACCAATAAAATGTGTTCAAGCCAATACTATGTTAGATGTGTATAGGATCTTTCATGAAACTTTGTATATCATGGTAAATAGCAGAGAAGACAATAACACCCCAGGAGACAGTTGCATGCATGCCATATTATCTCCAAGCCACCTGCGGTGTTTCTCATCTAAATCTTTATTTAAAATAGAAAGGCCCACACTACTCTGATCATGAAATAAGGCTTAAATATTATTTTGAGTAACAGAAAGACTACATTTCTATAAAAACATAAAAGAAAGGCTTCCTGCCATCAAGAACGTGTTTAGGAATCTCTGTCTGAATCTTGCCTATATTAGGTTTTAAGCCTCTGAAAGTAGAAGATGTCAGGGCAGAACAGAATGTTTACTTGTCAAATACTCTCTTCTACAAACAATGGATATCATTAGAATAGAAAAGGGAAAAGATATGATCAGACTTAAAATCAAGGTTAGGATTTTTTGAACCACACAAAGAAAATCAATGTAAAACTGTGTGCTGAGCTAAAGACATATACCTACTGAGTTTCAAGTTTGGAAGTAGCAATTTCCAGTTGCGGGGGGGTTCCACTCCAGGGAAGTAAATAGGAATTAAGATGCTATTGAGGGTGAGGTAGATTTAGAGGGTGTGAAAAGGGAAAACAAAGCTTGGCTTACTGCTTGGAGCCAGGATGGGAAACTAGTTAGTGTGCCCTATAATAATGGCTTAAAAAAATGAAACAAGTAAAAATACAGTTCTAACCACCATGGCCACTTATTGAATTAAGCCAACCATCAGCCCAAGAGATAAATCTATGATGTCCCCAATATCAATGAAGAAAGAATCCTAGAAACTGCCTGAAAAGATTTGGTTGTGGAAGGACATAGAGGTTGGAGTCACATGGGTAAGAGGAAGCAGTCACACACACACAAGAAGAGAGACAAATTGAAACCAGGAAGGGTGGGGTGCACACAGAAGGAAAAGGAAAAAATTAAAACACAGCAAAACGACAACGGTAAGAACTCTCAAAATGAGTTGTGAAATCAAAATTACAAAGCACTTTAAACACAGTACAAAGAAACAGCTAACAAAATACATATTCAGAAGAGTAATCATCTAAAGAAACTAATTTTATGGAGAAGTCTGATAAAAACTTTAATATTAGCATATTGAGAATCCTCAAGGAGATAAATAAAAAAGTAACACTTCAAAAATGAAGAAGATATTATTTTTAAAAAGATACAAAATGAAAAATGATAGTTATAAAAAAGAACCAATTAAAAGTCTGGAGAGTGAGAAATTTTTTTTTTTTAATTGCTGAATCATAGCTGAGTACATTAGCACAATCAAGGGGTACAATGTGCTGGTTTCATATACAATCTGAAACATTTTCATCAAACTGTTTGACATAGCCATCATGTCATTTTCTTTGTTATTGTATGAAGACATTTGTATTCTGCATTTAGTAAGTTTTGTCTGAACCCGTCTAAGATGAACCATAGGTATGGCCCCCATTTACCCTCCCTCTACCCAACCTCCCCCCGCCACTTTCCCCACGTTCTTATGCTATAAGAATATTCCCCATATTCTTTCATATGAAAGTTATAGCCTTCATATGAAAGTCATAAATTAGCTTCATAGTAGGGCTGAGTACATTGGATACTTTTTCTTCCATTCTTAAGATACTTTGCTAAGAAGGATATGTTCTAGCTCCATCCATGTAAACATGGAAGAGGTAAAGTCTCCATCCTTCTTTAAGTCATTAGCATTAATAACATTATAAAACCTAAACTGAAAAATGACTGAAAAAAGTAGAAACCTGCAAAATTAAACTGAGGGCTTCACCTAGAATTAAGAACATAAAAGACAATGAGGTGGGGAGGGAGGTTAAGAGTTTTTTTTTTAATTTTGTTTTGTTTCCTTAAATAAAATACCAGATCCAAGACATGGAAAACAGACTAACATGATTAAATTTATATCTACTAAGTGCAGCATAAAATGGAATGAAAATAAAATATTAGGGTAGAATTATTATCTGAAGAAATAATTAACTATGAGTTTTCCAGAACTGAAGAAAAGAGTAAAAATCAGACCAAATACGTCTGTGCATATTTAGCAGGGTAAAGAGAGATAAATCTTCTAGGCCCAAGAGGCTTCTTAACAAAATTCTAGGACATTGAAGACATGAGGAAAAGAAAAATACCTTAAAAGCTAACAGGAAGACAGAAAAAAGGAGATTACAATGGCAATTATACTGGTAACAGTCTTGTCAGTAGTAATAACAAATTCTAGAAAAGAATGAACAGATATTTTGAAAATGCTCAAATAAATTGACTATAAATTCAGCAGTTTTTGCCCAACCATTTTTCCAAAAGAAAGGAAAAATTGGAAGCATTTTCAGACAAGCAAAAACAAAGTGATTTTACCACTCACATACTTTCACTAAAAGATCTGTTAAAAAATGTATTGAGAGAAATGCACTAACACAGAAGGAAGATATAGAATTAAGGAACAACAATGAGGTCAGAAATTGATTAAAAATATATATATGTATAGCATTAGTGTGATCTATGATTATCTGTGGAAGTAATATTTGTGCATGCATACATTTAAAATAAAGCAAGTCAAAACTGCCAAAATATTTTGTGTGTGTGTGTGTCTGGGATGGGGGTAGGGGAATTCAGTGGCTGATTAAAGTATGTTAAGATCAGTGGTGTGCTTAAACTAGTTCCCCAAAGCCAGCTGTTCAATTCTTAGAAATTTTGCAGCTAGTTGTAAAGCACAGCCATAACTTGAAATTTTAAGTATATAAGCTTAAAATTAATTACAGTAGATGCTCTTTTGACCACCGAAGGGACTGTAACAAATTGCTCAACAGAAATGTAGTCACTATAATGAACTAGACCTACTGTTCTGATACACACGTACCATACTTTCCTGCACAGCTTTTATTAGAAAATCGTATGAAATCATACACGATCAAAATACAGTAAAATCATACATACAGTATCATACAAAACCAGCACACTTACTGTTTTCTCATGGCTTGATCTTTCTTTCTGATTAAAGATAAGTGGAGAAAGCACTCTCAATGCTGGCTACACCACTCAGCATACCTGGAGCTTTTCCTACAGCAAAGAACTTCAACTGCATTATCAGAAGCCTGACATCCTCTTCTTTGAAAGTCTCTATCATTTCTGGATCATCCTCACTTGCTTCTTCTACATCATCAACTGCTTCATATACTTTTACACTGGTCTATATTTTGGTAATCTAATATCACTTAGAAAATTGCCTCTGGGTCAGGGTCATTACCAGTTGCAACAAAACTTTAAAAATCTACTCCTCCAAACTCTGCCATGGGAGATGGACTATTTGATAGGGTTGAAACATCGTGCTTTTGGGTTGTGACAAATCCAACTTTCCTGAAACACTTCTGTATCTTTTCGGGCTGAACTTTATTCCAAGCAGTACTGATGCAGAGGATAGCAGCCAGAACATTATCTGATGCAGTAGATGAAGTTGCTTCCACAGGTAGACACAGATTTGTGTTTTACTAATGACCTACTGCAGGTTCTGAGCTTGGTAGTGCATTTTAAATATTTCGATGATGCCTTGGGCAAGAGGTTGGATTTTTGAGGTCATGTTTGGAGGCAGAAATTTCATTGTCAAGTTTGTGAGATGATTCACTTGTGGATGGCCAGGATAGTTGCCTACTGTCAATAGAATAAACTGTCTCATCTTGATTTCTTCATCTAAGGCGTAAATAACTTTTACCTACTCCTGAAATAGGACACCAGTCATTCATGCATATTTGATGTCCAAGTGATGGGGAGGTCTTCAAATTTCAGGTTCTTAAATGCAAGTGGCTTTGCCAACTTACCAATCATCAAGGGTTTTAGTTTCTCTCTGTCTGAGCTAGTGCAAAGCAAAACTGTGAAATGTTCTTTAGAAAACTTGCCACTCTTATATTTGTTACCCTTCATGACAAGGTATCACCTGGCAAAAGAGACAACACTCGTCAAGGTTAAACATGTCTCCTGCCATCTATGAAGCCTCTGGTGCATCCATACTTTTTGTAATCTTACACATATATGGCAACCCATCAACATTTGATTAAGCTCATTGCTATATTGTATTTTGCTCTCTGGAATTTTGTATGTATTAGCAATATTTCCTAAATAAATGCTCTTCAAACAAAAGTACATTTATGACATAAAGCCAAGAGTTTTATTATACATTCATGACTAATTCATTAATTTTGGCACCTCCAGGTGGCACCTTCAGGAACCTCCTGTAGAAAATTAAAAGTATGGATTTTCAGTGGGTCATGCCTTTCCTAAATCAGGCTCACTTTCACATGGTAAAATACCCTCAAGGATCAGCATCTTCTGTTGGGGCCCAAACGGAAATTGTACAGAGCTCTCTTCCTCTGCCATGAAAGACACTTCTGATAGATTCTCTCTCAGACCCAAAGAAACCCTGGCTATGATTTGTCATAATCTTGGAAACAAATTATTAATATCTTTTCTCTTCCTTTTACTGGGAAAGGATCCAAAAAGTAAACCAAATTAAAGGCTAAAAGACTTAGAATTTACCTGTATTAGTGAGAAAAGCAGAGCAAAATAATTATTTGTAGTAAATAATTCAACAAATTTCTCTCATTTGTGGCAAAGATTCTTAACCCAGAGCTGATAGGAATTCAGAGGCTCCACAGAACCCCGTAACGTGTGTGGATGTGTGTGTGTGTTCAGCAAGACAAGGTCATTTAGTTTTTATTTAGACTATTTCATAAGTTTGTAATTCTAGATAGATTAGGAACTACTGATTTAAGAAAATGACCACCATACACGTATACCATGAAATACTATTCAGTCATTAAAAAAGATGGAGACTGTACATCTTTACATATTAACATACATATTAACCTGTATGAATTGAAACACATTCTTCTTAGTAAAGTATCACAAGCATAGAGAAGCAAGACTCCAATGTACTCAATTCTAATATGAAGCCAATAGACAAGGTAGCCCAACTAGGAGTTTTGGCATTGACACATAATCATATAAAGCTTATACCTACTAGATCCCTTGATTAGTGACCATATTAGTCTTTAGCTGACCCTGGCTATTTACTCTTTCTAAAACTCCTGTTTAATCACACGGTTCCCAATTTGTGTGCCACGGCACCATAAAACATTACAGCAAATTCACAGGGCCCAAGGATATTTTAAATTTTAAGGGACACATGCCTGCATTTCTTGAACATCCCAGGAGCTATGAGCAAGGTATTCATGACTTCAACACTAGGTCTTACTCCATTCCTTTGAGTAGCATCTTATCTTTGCCAGGGTAAGTGTTTGATGGTTGCTCTGATAATAACCAAGTAATCTAAAATATTCACTATGGAATAAGAAATGAAGGAAGCATTACTCTGTCTGATTTCCAGTTTTGAAAACTTTTGAGATGTTCTATAGTTATGTATATCCCATTAGTAAATTAGTGGTTATTTAAGAATAAAATAAAAATAGGGCTTTATCTTTTAATTTCTGTGTATTGTTTTTTTCCAATGTTATATTAGGACATAAACACTACATTGTTTGGATCTGCCTGCTTAATAAACAAAATAGTTAGATACTTCCTTTGGCCTGAGATATAGAAAACATTACTGAGACACCAAGATTCATGAGAACATTGTCAATCACTGGTTTAGTCTCAAGAGTGCTCCAAAACTTGGACAGAAAGCAAGCTATATGTTCTAAGTTGTAGGGCTTGTATTTGTTCTTGGATATATGATAAAAGGAAGAGGATGCCAAGGAGGAGAAGGAGAAAGTGGAGAAGGAGGATGACAAGAGGGAGAAGAAGAAGGGGAAAGAAAGGAGAGGATGAGGAATAGTGGTAGTGATAATAATTATTATGTTCATTAGCTGGACACTCACTAAGTGCCAGGCTTTGCACCAAATTATTTTATCTGCTCTTTTAACCTCTTCGAATCCCATGACTATTTATCCAGCCTGTATACTGTTATAGGTAGTGAATTTCCTCTGTTCTGGTTAGTAAGCAGCTATTATACCAATCCCAGCTCCTCTGGCAGTCCTGGACCTCCTCCAGGTATGTCCTAGGCTACCTCCCAATACAGCAACTCGAGCAGCACAGAGGGGCATCTGGGACTGCGCTGCATGCTATGACAGATCAGTGCCTGGGCCTTCCGATTGTTGCATATTTAGCAGTAACTTGTGTTGAATTCTCACAGCAACACTGAGGAAGGCACTTCTATTTCCAAATTTAGATGTTGATCTTGATTCCAGTTTTATGTAACTCTCAAGTCCATGTTCTTCGTCACACATGTAGGTGACTAAGCCCAGTCTATTTAGAACTGTCTCATGATTCTAGTGCAAGCAACACTAATGGACCTCAGGCGCACAAACTAGAATGCCTCAGACCTGCAGCTGATTCACATTCCATGTGATTTGAAGATCAATCGTATCAGGACAAGCTCTTTCCACTGAAACTCTCAATGAGCTGATATCAACCTCCCAACTGTAAGCACACTCTCAGATATTCTACAGAGGAATTTTAAAAATCAACAAACATTATGCATTCCACAAGACCATTTGCAGTCATTTAAATCCCATAGTCTCTTGTTCTTCAATAGTGAATGGAAGCATGTTAGCAGCAGGATTTTCTGAAATGGCTGCTCCCATAAGCTCTCATGTGTTTTCTTAAATACTGCTAAGGGAATGGTCCTTTCCAGGTCCCAAGGTACCCACTATCTCAAGGCACTCTCAATGTTACTGGAAGGTACCTAGGAGTTCCCTTTCTGATTTGACTTACAATTGTAGTTTCTTTAGAAGATTGTGTATCTACTGATAGCAAATAAAACCCAAAATTGCCCCTTCTTGCAGAAAGAGGACTGTTATTTCCATCCCATTCAGACTGGTGGGAAGAGTTGTCAACAGCAATTTCTATCTTAAAGGAGGAATCCCCACCTCAACCATAGTCCTTTGTCTTTCAAACATAGGACAAGATTTCCCTCCTCTCTGGTTTTTTGTTTTTTTTTGTTTTTTTTTTTTATAATTTTATTGAATCATAATTCTGTACATTGGTGCAATCATAGGGCACGATTCATATACATTCAGAAATGTTTTGATCGTACTGTTACAGTTACCTCCTCTCTGGTTTTATAATTTCATCAAAATGGCCCAGGATGTTGTCATTGAGCAATCCCATGAGAATCTTAATGGAACAAAAGCAGCCCACCACCTCTCCCTCCTATGAGAGGTCTTTGTTCTTCTATTATTACTCGTTCTCACCTATCCTGAAATCACCTTTCCATTCTCCCAACTAACATCATTCAGGATTATTCAGTGATTACAAAATGATCACAGTAAAAACAAACAGCATCTGGCTTGATTTTGTGTGAACAAGCTACTATCTGAAAATAAAATGTCCTTCACTTTTCCAGGCACTATTAAGTAAATTTCTTCTTTCAGTACTCTAATCAGCAACCTAGAAGGACAAATTCATCTCCTATGGGTAATGATTTGCTCCCATCGAATAGTTTAATTACTCTAGCTCACCAAAGGCTCAGGTCCACTGTAATTAGAATACCATAAACTTCAACTGGGTATAACAAGGACAGTCATTTGTGTCTTTACTCTGTCCTATTTTTGCAAGTTCTTAAAAGTAAGTTTTCAAAACTCTAAGAACTAGATATTCAGACAGAATGAAATTGCTTACTACAATCAAACGTCTTACTAGAAGCCTCTCTGGGCTGATAAAATTAGAGAGCAGGTTGATTATTTGATATTAAATTTAGTAAAACTACTGATACCTTTGTTTAGGTAGACTATAACACCAGATCAAATTAGGGTTAAAATAAGGTTAAAATAATATGCAAATGATCAGTTTTAGAGCTAATAGGCACTTAGCTCCATCTTCTCAGTTTAAAGTTAATTTAAGGTTGATGAGTTATCAACAAAACTTGCACAGCCAGTTAATGGCAAAGCCAAATTAGAACCATGTCCTACTATTTCCTACATACCATACGGTCTTACCCATTGTCTAAAAAGAACAGCAATTCTTTGGTTTTTCTTTGTAATTTTATGCTTTGGATATTCTCTTTCAATACAAATACAAACAACCAAATGCAAACATCCAATAATTTCACTCAAAACCAACTTACTAACATTTTCTACGTACCAGATGTTATGTAAGATACTAAAAAGGAATTGTAGAGTTGATCAAGATATGTCTGCTGCCCTCAGGGAACATACACTCCAATAGGAATCTACTAGTACTATCCTGTTTTATTGGAGTAAAACAGATATCCAAGTGTATTCTAGGTTAGTATCTACATTTTTAGAAGATTTTAACAGAAACTGATTCTTTTTGAGATTTAACAGCTTTCAGCTGACTCTAATCCTTGCTAATAGGTACCATTATTTTTGGGCTGGTCCTGTGCTTAGAACTAAGCATTTTTCTTTTCCTCTACAAATTTAGAAGTCAGTTAACAGGAGCCAACCTGAATGAATTCCTAATGACCTATTTTAACCATTGTGAATTTGCTTTAAGTAGGGTGATTAACCTTTTCTGGAAAAGAACTTTTTCTAAATATTGAACAGTTACTTTAAGGAGAAATCCCTATGTATACCTCAATTTTTCCTGAATCAAGAAGGCCAGGGTCAGCAGGATACCCAGAAGTTGCCTACAGAAACTCTAAAGCAGCGGTTCTCAACCTGTGGGTCACGACCCACAGGAACTGTATTAAAGGGCCACGGCATTAGAAAGGTTGAGAACCATTGCTCTAAAGGAATAGACCCTGCTGCTTTAGTGAGGTCTGAAATAATCCCATATACTCCTTGCAAAAGATGCCAGGCAAAAAGGTTTCTGAGTGGAGAAGGGAAATTAAGAGCTTCCATTGATGACAAAGCTACCTCCTCCTCGTCTTTTTTGTCTTATTTATAGAAAGAGGCCATACAAACAAACAAACAAAAAAAAAAAACATCAGAAATCAAAGAAGGGATGGATATATTTTTAATTCCATCATTAATTGATTTAAAGTTTGTCAGCAATAGAAGTCCAATATCCCATACAGTCGACAATACATTATGTGTCCTATGTCTACTAAGAGTCACACAATTACAGAAGAAAGTAAGGACAATGTTATTTATGCTGGCCCTTCTCAGGAGAGTGTTTAGATACTGAAGTGTGAGAAAGTGAAAACCCAGAGCTTACATCATCAGAAGTACTATCAAAATCAAACAGGCCGAGAGTATGAGGAAGTTCAGAATGGAGCTGAGTCTTACTTTTGCCCTTCAAATGATATCTCAAGACATATTTGTGCCAGTTGAGGTTTATAGTACAACAACTCTCAGACTCCATGTGTGGCCTAAAAACATCTGGTGTGAAATTGCAACTCCTCTGGAGCAGATTGTCTAATGGTGAGTAGCACAGTCAGTGTCTCAAATTAGACCAGGACCAATGTCACAATGGTGCTTCATCTTCTGCACAACTAACTCCGTGCAGCTGTTTTTCCCTTCCACTTAGATTCCTTACGTCAGGACTGCCTCTACAAGAGTCCCATCTTGATCATATAAAATAGAAGACTGGAGTCAGGCATTCAATCTTGAGGCATGCATTTATTGAGCACCTGTGATTAGCAGGTGCAACACAGAACACAGGAAGCAGAATAAAAGAGATCCACCCTGCTGCAGTGACTGGGCTTGCAGGATTCTAGGATAGATCTTTTGTCAAATATTCTGTGCCATTTTCAGACAAAATGTTCTGACTCTTAATTCATAAAACAGCATCATTACATCATTCTTCAAGAACTAGTGAAAGTGGAGTGTTAAGACTTCAGCACACAGCAGTTAGGACACTGACAGCTGAAGTAGGCCTCCCTGGAAAGAGGGATCCCCATATCCTACATTTAAAGATAAAGGAAAAAGAAACTTGAAGGCCTGGGTGATAAAAGGAAACCAAGAGTCATGAGATTTTAGATGACATTAAATAAGCTTCTTTGCCCTTATTGGACTAAATAAATTAGCAACCACATAATAGGGCCACTTCATTGTACAATTGTACAACTGGGATGCTCTTCACATCACAGTCTAAATCTATCACATCCCTGAAGTCGGGCCATGCACAGCATGTATGGGCTGATGTGGCAGCCCTGCACAGATGCAATTAACACATTGTGAACTATCACCATCAGACCTACAGCCTTTCCCCACCACACCTAATCATAAGCTTCCTCTTCACTGATTATTCCAAGGCCAAACTCAGTAAAATGTAGGATATGGGGATTCCTCTTTCTCTTGCCTTATACCATAGGACCAAGATACCTTTAATAAGAAGGCCCAACACTGTTGAAGTTATGCAAAGTACCAGATACCTCTCTGAGTGCTTCATTTATTATCTGTTAATTCTCAAAGCAACCCCATAAAGTAATTACTACTAATATCTCTATTTTACAAAGAGGAAATTCTCCCAACATAACATAGCTAGTGAGCAAAACCTAAACTCAAAAGCAAGTCAGCCTGCTCCAAAGCAAAGTTCATAAGCCTCCCTCTACACTGCCTCCTGTTTCTTATCCATTCAGTAGTTTGATCATTAGCAAATGTGTGTTTAATGTGTACCAAGTACTGCTCTACAGCGAGTAAGACAGAAGTCCCTATCCTTTGGGACCTTACATTAAATGTACTAGACCCCCCCGAGAAAGTAAATAAACATTTTGTTTTACTTTTGAGACAGAGTTTCACTCTGTCACCTGATGGCTCACAGCAACCTCAAACTCTCGGGTTCAAGTAATCCTCTTGTCTCAGCCTCCCAAGTAGCTGGGTCTACAGGTGCCCGTCATGATGATCAGCAAGTTTTCCAATTTTTAGTTGAGACAGGCTCTCACTCTTGCTCAGGCTGGTCTCAAACTCCTGAGCTCAAGCAATCCACACCTCTTGGCTTCCCAGAGTGCTAGGATTACAGGCATAAGCCACCTTGGCTAAACATTCTTTATTTCTTTGAAAAAGAGAACATCAAATACCTGTCAGCTCTACAAACAGAATGAAATAGAGTAACAAAATACCAAGGGACTGGGCAACGGTGGGAAGCCTAATTAAGAAGGTGGTCAGCAAAATGTGATTTAATTGAGAGTTGAGTGAAAAGAAAGAGCCAGTCATGTACAAATCTGGGAGAAAATATTTCAAAACATCAAAGGCCATGGGGTAAGAACAACATTGGCATATTTAAGAAAAAGTCACAAAGGCCATGTGGTCAGAGATAATGAGGATTTGACTTAGGAGAAATAGAGCAAGGATGATAAGAGGTGGTCTGATTCCAATGGCATAAGTTGGGAGGGCTTGAATTTGGAAGGTAAGGGAAAAAGAAGAATTAAGGATCCTTCTTTCTCAAGAATGAATTAAACCATGGTATATGCATATCATGGAATACTATTCAGCCATAAACAAAATGGTGACATCATATCTTTTGTATTAACATGGATAGAAACACATTCTTCTTAGTAAAGTATCACAAGAATGGAAAAGCAAATATCCAATGTACTCAATACTAATATGAAGCCAGTAGATGATCTAATTCATGCCCACAGAGTAAAAAAACTCATTTCAATTCAAGTTGTGGGGGGGAACAAGAGAAAAGGGAGGGAGGAGGGAGTTTTATGGTATTCCCACTGAATGGGCACAATGTAGGAGTACATAACTACAAGAGGGACTCTACCTAACAAATTCAAATATTGTGACTTGGTTGTTTGTACCTGAAATTAAAATAAATAAATAAGGATCCTTCTTTCCCAGGATTTGCCCTGAACAATGCGATGGAGATGTGTACTCTTTGATACAGCAGGGAAAAGTGAAGAAGTCTCAGGTTTGAATAGATATTTGGAAAATAATAATTGGCTTTGATAATTTTGAGATGCCTTGAAGCCCTCCAAGTAGAGATGCTGAAGATACATCTAGAAGTCACAAGGACACCAAGGAATGACATCATAGCAGAGATTTGGGAGTCATCAAAGCAGCAATTTAAAGTTCAGAGTGGCCTATGTGTTCAGTAACAAAGAACTAGGTGAATTTTTCCAGGGTAATACCACAAACAAAGGTGAAATAGAGAAGAAGGTTAGGAATAAACCCTTGGAGAGCTCTAATGATGAGAGAAAAGCCAGGGGACAGAAAAAAAAAAAAAACAATCAATCGACTGAAGAAAACCAGTAATGATGCCTTGAATGCCCTTTTCCTTATGTTTAAAATGGGAAAAAAAATCATCAGCGTTGACTACCACCCCAGAAAAATTATAAAGGTCAAATGAAACAATGTGACTTAAAAGAAAGGCACTGTAACTTAAGAACAGGCAATACATTTAGAAGATATTTTCTGGAAAAAAAATTAGCTCATCTCCACCATGTACTAAATTTATAAATTTTGGCAAATAACTTTTCTTCTCATTTTTGGTTTATGAATTTGTAAAATGATACTGGCCTACACCATTTTTTTTCTATTAATCAAATGAAGTAATTTCGAGCACTTATGTTGACTGGCTTATAGTAAGTACTTAAAACTCAGTGGCTTGGTGATGCCTTGTTGGCATCGTAGTCTAGTAAAGGCAGCCTGGACTTTGGTCTCAACTAAAGTCAGAGCTTTGCCAATTGACTAATAGGGTGCCCTAACAAAGTTACTGAACCTCCCCACGTTTACTTCCTCATCTATAAAACAGGGAAACAAATAGTCACCACATGGTGACATAGTGAGGATTAGAATGGCAGATACAAAGGTGCCGATAAAAAGAAACCACTTAATAATGCATAGTTTATATTTATTTATAATTATTATTATTGCTAAGCCATAAAGCTAAAACGCAGTTCAATGAAGACCTTGGGTTCCGATTCCAGTGTTAGGACTCTTCATTCAGTGCTTTTCCCACTAGACTCTGTCCCTTAAGAGCACTCTTCATGCAGCCCGTTTGTCATCTCAGTGGGCTGAATAACAGTTTCCCTCAAATACTAGTATCCCTCCCTTGTTCTCGCCATAAATCCACAGTCATTAACATCTATGATCGAATGGTGTCTTAATACCTTGGTGCTCAAAATAGATGCCCTGGGAGAAAAAAAACTTCTTGGCTTCTCCATTAGAAATGTAAAGGTGATTAACAAAATTCTTTCTTTGAAGGCCTAGAGAAGCTCACTAGCAGGAATGGAGCAGGGCTGAATGTCCCTATTCACTAATGAAGAAGCCAGGCTTTCTCATGCACCCAACCTATATTTTAGGAAAAATAATGGACATCTTCAGATGCAAACTTACTTGCATATTTGACCCATCTCTGTTTTGGCATTAAAAATTGGTGAGAAAAGAATGGCTACTATGAATAGACATCATAATTATCTTTAGTAAAGAATATTTAAGATCCTCACAAGAAATATGTTTGTGGGGTAGGCTATGATTCTTCCAAGATTAGTTATATGCTATTCTAACAGCACTTGGGAAAGTGTGTGAATAACATTACTAACCATGGATATTGTATTTTATATTTACATTTTCAAGGTTTTATTGCTATATGAATATTATTCAAATAGTTTTCTCTGGCCAAGATCCGTGTGTTTACTTTGAATAACAGACCTTCACTTGAAACAAACACTATTAAAATGGCTCCCACGGAAGGAAATAAAAAGAATGGAGATGAAGCCGACTGGTTACACACATATACAGTGAGCATGAAATGAAACACGAGGAAGAAAAATAAAGCTTTTGAAGGAGATAAACTAGAATTTGAGGGGCATACGTAATAAAGTGAGGAATCAGAAACAAATTACCTATGAATTAAACTAAGCTACATTTATGTACCTTTTTGGAGCCTAAGTCTATCTAGTGGGCACTATGAATAATTCCAAAAGATGTAATTTTTACTCTCTAAGTGTTTACAGATTAGCCTAGAAAGCATTCTTGCTCTCTCTTTCTCTCTCACACACACATACATATTCACATACTCCTTACAAAGCAATAAAGGAATATATGCAAATAATGTAGGAAAAAAAAGTTAGTTCAGGATTAGCTCTGTAATGGAGACCAGAAAGCAACCTGCAGATATGAATGTCAACACTTGATTCAAATGTGTGTTACCATATCTGATTCATTTATTCTTTCAAACTAACTCACAGCTCTTTGGGTTGGCCAAAGCATGTCTGCGTGAAACACTCAAATCAATAAAAAGCCATCATTCTGCTTACTAGGTTCTTTGTTCTTCTGTCCTGATGTAATGTGCTAAGTAGTAGACAAGCTTCCAAAATCCCTGTGTTCAGACAAGCCAATGTAATAGGCCACAGTGAATGTGCTGTGGAAAATCCTGGAGTCTCTTTAGGTTCGTGTAAATATCATCAAACAAACTAAAAGAAAGATGCTCCTTTGGTAACCCTGATATCCTAGAGGAACTATCAGCATTTTAAGATCAATCATTTAACAGGCTATTAAAGTGAGGGCCAAGGCCTCCTGAAGGAGAGTGATGGGGCAATGCATTTCCCCTGAAGTCTGGGCAGCTAGGGAAGGAAGAACTCTGGATCTTCCAATGATAATCCTAGTGAAACTGTGAAGGCCATTTCCATTTGTATTCTCTGTACCACACTGACAGCAGGACTGACCATGACTAGCCTCTTTCTAGTCTTCAAAGGAAAGTCTTGCCCAGGTGATCCCATCAACTTTGGAATGTTTCTAGGGTAGGAAAGCTCCTCCATAGAGAAAGTGCCAGTTTCTTGCACCAAAACCCTTAGAGATCTGCTATGTACCTCTGTGTAAGAAACTATCCCCTTCCCCTCCATCAAGGTTCTGTGCACCTGCCAATGTCTAATCCTAGTCCCAACTCCTTTCTTTTATAAAACCATCTCCTCCTGAGCAGTGCCTGTGGCTCAAGGAGTAGAGTGCTGGCTCCATATACCAGAGGTGGTGGGTTTGAACCCGTCCCTGGTGAATAACTGCGGAAAAAAAAAATCTCCTTCTCTTCTGATAATACTTCCTGTGCCACATTATTTTCTTCCCTTGTCTAATGGTCAATGTTACAATTTAAATGCTTCCTTATATTTGCTTTAATCCTTTATATTATATTATATGGTATACTTTTCTAAAACATGGACTGTGTTTTATACTTCTCTTTATTTCCTAGGAAACTTAGCATGGTCCTTTGCATTTCATCTTTTAGATTTCTTCCTAGCTCCTGATAACTGAATAATGAATAGCTACAGAGTTGCAATTGTCATATGCTGGGTCTTTAATAGGTAACCAAGACAGTCTTTCAAATCAGAGCCAGGATTATAAGTGTCAATCTTCCCAAGCAATAACAATCATGATAGAAGGTGACACAAAAACCAGAGGGGAAGACACTCATCAACTTGTTCCACAACGAAGAGTGCCTTCAAAGCACCCAGCCTAAGTTAAGCATTAGAGATAAGATGTACTGTAAATATTCACTCCAAAGCACTGAGCTCTTACAAGTGCTATGGCTTTGATTTATAAAGTCAATGTATGGAGAGAGATCTCAAGAAAGATGGCTGACTAGAGGCAGTTTTCACCAGAGGCTTCTGTCCAGAGGAAGAGATACTGGACAGAAGTGGACACAGTGAAGCTGAGGGTGGAGAGCTGGGCTAAGAAAGAAGATACACAAATGCACCATCTCTGCTGAGGCAAGCTGCAACTCAAAGAAAGACAATCCAAGAAAATAAAATCTAGATACAAAGCTCATTGCCAAGCAGATGAGAGACCCTTCCCCCAAATGGGAGGCTCACTGTGGGCTCTCTGCAAGCAAGCAGCTCTCATTTTATTCCATAGGAGAGAGCTGCCAAACACCAGGCCTCCTTCTCCAGGGAGATCCCACTTGTGAGCCTCAGCATTATCTTGCCCAGCATAAAATTGCACAAATATTTTCCCTGAAATTCTGAAATCCCAGTCCACCCTTCCACCCTTGCCCGGTGGTCTGAAGGCCTGTCCCCCACAGAGACCAGAGTGGTCAGCAATTCCTTGAGAGGCCTGGGCATTGTGTGGGCTGCTGGATAGCAAGCAAGGCAGAAACAGTGACTGGACTAGAAGCTGGGGGGCATGGGAAGAGAGGGATGCGTGGGAGAGAGACACATGAGTGGTGACAGTGTGTGGCAGGTGATTTTTTCTGTCTTGGTGGCTCACTGGAGGGGTCCAGGCTCCATCCCCTCAGGTTTGCAGGATGGAACTGCCTGTGGATTTCTACTATTGGGCTGCTGGAAAATCTTTGAACTCTCCCTGTTGAACAGTGATTGTACTGCATGGGACAGTCTGATTAGAACTCTCGACCTGGGCTGTCCACCCAGAGACCCACTGAGGTTGAGTGGCAGTTGTTTAATAGTGGGAAAGAACTGATTCCCCTCCTCCAGCTGTCACTGGTAGGGGGTGGGGCACCACAGTTGCTTCTATCTCTCCCCAGCTGAGATTTCAGCCTAATACCATGACTCATTGGGATTGGGTAGAGGTTGGCTGACTTCAAGATAGAGCCAGATTGTGCTATCTCACCAAGTAGGTCCTCAGAGTCTCTAGCTGCTTCTCTGAAAGGGACCTCTGTAAGGCTATGGGGGGGAAAGCCACAATCACAAGCCCCAGTTCATTGGTAAAGGGCTGGTTAACTCCATTTTCAGGGGCCCCCAGTCTAGTCTCACCCCACCAGTTTTAATTTCCAAATTGCTGAAAATACTCATGGGGCAGAACCAGTGGAAGAACTTTGGCAACATAAATAATCAGGGTAGATCAACTCCTCCAAAGAGTGATGACAAAGGAGATGCAACAGATGTCATTCATAGACAAATGGCTAAATTGTCAGAAATAGAATTCAGAATACGGATGGCAAATAAGATGAATAGAATGGAGAAAAAAAGGAAATAGAAATCCAAAGAGTAGTTCAGAAGTTGTCTCAATAAATTAATGAATTCAAAGACAAAATCACCAAGGATATATCCATAAGGAGAAAAGATATGGCAGAGCTCAAAAAGTAAAAAAGTTATTCTAGGAGCTTCAAAATACAGTAGATTACTTCCTCAGTAGTAGCACTGTGCAGGCAGAAGAAAGGATCTCCAAAATAAAAGACAAGGCTGTTGAACAACTCCAAGCATTCAAAAAAGGCAGAAAAAAATGGAAAACAAGAACAGAGCATTCCCTGAGAGAGTTGTAGGATCATTCCAAAAGATCAAACATCCAACTTAGAGGAATTCCTGAAGAAGAAGAGGAGAATTTCTCAAGAATTGCAAGAGATACAGAACCCCAGGAAGACTCAATCCAAATAATGCATCTCCTAGACACACTGTAATTAACTTTGCCAAAGTTAATATGAAGGATTAAATACTGCAAGAAGCCAGATGTAAGAAAAGTATTACCTACAAAGGGAAAAATGTTAGAATGACTGCAGATCGTTCAGCCAAAATCTTTCAAACCAGAAGAGGATGGTCATCAACCTTCAATCTTCTAAAGCTAAAGAACTTTCAGCCCAGGATCCTGTATTCAATTAAACTGAATTTCATTTGTGATGGAGAAATCAAATATTTCACTGACGTCCACATGTTGAGGAAATTTACCATAACTAAACCAGCTCTCCAGGCAATATCAGACCCATTTTTCACAATGACCAGCACAATGGTCTACCACCAAAGTAAACTCATCCAGAATTTATCAAACAAAACCTAATTTCCACAAATAGTGAAAGGATTAAAAATATGCACTGGACCTTTGAAAAACATGATGTCCAAAACACTACCATACCTATTGGTTCTCTCAATTCATGTGAATGGCTTAAATTGTCCTCTAAAGAGGCATAGGTTGGCTGACTGGATCCAAATCTCAGGCCAGATACCCATTACCTACAAAAGACTCATCTTACCTCAAAGGATAAAAAAAAAGACTCAGGATGAAGCGATGGGACTCAGAAAAAATCAGAGGTTGTGATTTTATTTGCAGATACAATAGGATTTAAACCAATAAAGATAAAGAAAGATAAGAATGAACATTACAAATTTGTCCAGGGAAACACTCCACATGAAGAATTTTCAATAATTAACAATCATGCACCCTACCTGAATGCTCCTCAATTTATAAAGAAACGATAATGGATATGAACAACTTCATATCTTCCTGCACTATACCTTCTATAGTAGTGCCAAAGAAGATGAAATTTCTGGGAATTTATCTCACAAAGGATGTGAAAGATCTTTATAATGAAAATTATGAAACCCTGAGAAAAGAAATAGCTAAAGATGTTAATAAATGTAAAAACATACCATGCTTATGGCTGGGAAGAATCAACATTGTTAAAATGTCCATATTACCCAAAGCAACCTACAGATTTAATGCAATCCCTATCAAAGCACCAATGTCATACTTTAAAGAACTTGAAAGAACAGTACTTTGTTTTATATGGGATCAGAAAAAAACTTCAAATACCCAACACATTATTCAAAAATAAAAAACAAATTAGGAGGCATCACATTATCAGACTTCATGTTACACTACAAATCTATAGTAATCAAAACAGGATGATACTGGCACAAAAATAGGAAGGCAGATATATGGAACAAAATAGAGAATCTAGAGATGAACTCAGCCACATATCATCATTTGATCTTTGATAAGTCTAACAAAAACATACACTGGGACAAGATTCTCTATTTAACAAGTGCTGCTGGGAGAACTGGCTAGCAACCTGTAGAAGATTAAAATTGGACCCTCACCTTTCACCACTAATAAAAATTGATTCTTACTGGATAAAAGATTTAAACTTCAAGGCATGAAACTATTAAAATACTAGAAGAGAGGGCAGGGAAAACCCTTGAAGATATTGGCCTGGGAAAGTATTTTATGAGGAGCATAAATGAAACAACAAATGAAACAACACCAAAAATATATTACTGGGATATGTTCAAGCTAAAAAACTTCTGCACAGCTAAAGGCACTATCAGGGAGGCAAACATACAGCCTTCAGAATGGTAGAAGATTTTTGTAGGTTATGATTCCGCCAAAGGCCTGATAACTAGAATCTACAGAGAACTCAAATTAATCAATAAGAAATGAAAAAACAACCCCATTTCTTTGTGGGCAAGTGACTTGAATAGGAACTTCTCTGAAGATGACAGGCAAATGGCCAACAAACACATGAAAAAATGCTTATCATCCTTAATCATCAGAGACATGCAGATCGAAACCACTTTGAGATATTACCCAACTCCCATAAGATCCCAACTCTCACATCACAAAATCCCAAAACTGCAGATGGTGGCCTGGATATGGAGAGAAGGGAACATTTATACACAGCTGATGGGATTGTATACTAATACAACCTTTTTGGAAAGAAGTATAGAGAATTCTCAAGGAATTAAAAGTTGACCTACTGTTGATCCTGCAATATCATTACTAGATATCTACCCAAAAAATCATTTTACAACAAAGACATTTGCACCAGAATGTTTATTGCAGCCCAATTCTTAATTGCCAAGTTATGGAAGCAGACCAAATGCCCATTAGCCCATGAAAGGATTAACAAATTGTGGTGTATGTATACCATGGAATACTATGCTGCCATAAAAAATATGGAGACTTTACATCTTTTATGCTTACCTGGATGGAGCTGGAACATTTTCTTCTTAGTAAAATCTCTAAAAAATGGGGGAAAATGATCCAATATACTCAATACTAGTATGAGACAAACATGTAATCACTAACACATTCATATGAATGATAAAACACAAATATAGTCTAGCAAGAAGGAGGGGAGAGGTGGGAAGGATGGAGAGGAGAAGGGGAAGTGGAGGGAGAGTATTTGGTGGGATCTTACCTAATGTTCACAAAGCAAGGGTATATTTCAAAACAACTTAGAGTATATTATAAATG
>CAUYON010114180.1:0-51065 GCA_963573935.1 Arctocebus calabarensis
GGCTTGCAAAACTGGGGACCTTCTTGGTGTGGTGGGGTTAAGTGGCTCTGTCTTATTTTCAGCTGGTCTTTAGACCCTAGAGAATCTGTTACTCTGGATTGAAATCTGAGCTGTGAAGGAATACCAGAGTTAAGTCGCCACACCCCTCACAGGCAACAATTGAAAAAGCCAAATCAAACCTTCCCACTACCACACACCCAGGGTACCACTTTAGAAAGTCCTCAGGTGAATAGCCCAACTGAAAAGGTCCTAAATAATTGTCCTAGCCAGCACCGATCTCAAATGGAAGAGTTAAAAGTCTCTGGCAACTAGATAGCAGGGATCCACTGGAAGCTCTTGTATAATTCACTTCAATGCTCTATGAGCTCAGGAGGGCACCCCACTCCCCCAGCAAGTAAATTAGTCTGGGAAGTATTAGTATTAGTCTCCTTCCCAACCTTGCCCCTCTGTCACACCCAGTTGGTGGTAACAGTTGTGATCCAGTTTCCTCCAATGAGCAGATGCTCCAGAGGTTTGCACCTGCCTGGGTCGCAGTGAGTTCTGTGGCTCCACGACCAGTCCACTACTCCCTGTCACTTTTTGGCAGGTGGAGGTGAGATCTGACAACCTGGGTACTTAACAGGGGCTGGGGTGATTCACTGTTTCAGCCCTGTCCCTGATTGATATTGCTGCTGGAACAGAACAAGTTCGCAGAATTTATTTCTGTCAAGGCTATTTTCCCTGATCAGACTGGGGCTGCAAATGGGTTTTACTCAGTCTGTGAGTTCCAGCCCTTTGCCTCAGCTTCCATCCCCTGAGGGCCAGGTTAAGCAAAGCAGTCCCTCCCTGCTGCTCTGTCCCAGCCGGTACCGCCTCAGGCAAATCCTTCAGGTGCTTTAGTTGCCGTCAGTTCTGCCGGCACCGTAGAAGCCATCTGCCTCCCCTGGCCACCCACAAGACTGGGAGTGTCTCCTCAAAACATCCCCAGGGGTGCAGCTCTCCAGCTATTGTTCCCGAAGCTGGTCTCGTCTTGTGCCTCAGGAGATCTTCCCACCAGCCAGGTCTCCTCTCAGCTGTCTCCCCTCTCAGCATTCCTGAGCCGGAAAACCAGCACAGTTTAACAACAGTCTGCGCCTGTCCACACCCCTCAAGAAAGTCTCCAAGAATCTGGACTCTGTGGGGAACAGGGCCCCAGACCTCGGGGTGAGAGTGGAGGGGAATACCAGGAACTCCAACTTGCAGGTAGAGAGTATACACAGTTTTATGCCTGGCTAGAGAGCACCACAGCACCCTAGTAGGGGAA
The DNA here is from genome assembly GCA_963573935.1 of Arctocebus calabarensis. NCBI lineage: Eukaryota > Metazoa > Chordata > Mammalia > Primates > Lorisidae > Arctocebus > Arctocebus calabarensis. The sequence continues at coordinate 1,283 of CAUYON010114180.1, forward strand.
GGAGGTCTGGTTTTTAGAGGGTCTCTCCCGTGGGGTAGAGTGGGAGGACATCTGAACTCTGCTTGCTTGTTTGTATGGAGGTATGGAGTACACTGCGAACCTCTCTCATGGGGGAGGGGACTCCCATCCGCTTGGTGATGTGCTCTGCACCTTTTTGTTTGTGTCCTCGGGGTCTCAGGTCGCCCCAGCAGGGTTGATGTGTGTGCTTTGGCCTTTTCTTTTGGCTCAGATCCAAACCATCGGCTTTCTTGCTGAGTTTCTGTCCTTTAACTCTCCTTCTGGACAGGAACCTCTGCGGAAATCTGGCTACAGATTGCCCAGTCATTGTTTTGAAATAAATTTTGTATATATATTTATTTAAAAATAACTAGTAACAAACTAGAAATGGTAAAGGATGGCGCTGGAATCGTTACTTTTTAAGGCCTGGCTTTATTTCTGTGATCTGTTATTCATTCAGCTTCTAGACTATTCCTCTGCAAGTGTGGAAGGATCTATATTTTAGTCTGAACTCAGGGATAGATACACCTTGCATTATTCTAGAACTTTTTCTGTTCAGGGCCAGACAATGTTTTTTGTTTGGTTTTGTGGACTTTATCATCTCCGTGACAACCACTAGACTCTGCCACTGCATTCAAAAGACAACATACAAACAAACAGGGCTGGCCATGTTCCGATAAAACTTTATGGTCGTAGAAATTTAAAGTTCATATCACTTTCACATCTCATGAAATATCATTCTTCTCTGGGCCTTTTTCCCAACCACTTAAAAATGTAAAAGCTATTAGGTATAATATTAGATAAAAAATATAAAAACTCATAGGTACAGAACCGGCAATAAGCCTTGAGTTGGCTCTGAAAAGATATATCCTATTTCCATTTTTAGTAAGTGGAAACCACACCACTGCCCTCAAACACACGTTTTCCCCATTCTCTTCCTGGGCACCAAACAGAGCCTCAAGGTAAACATATGTTCTCTGAAATTAGATTTATCTTCTTATTTATTCAGTAAGCATTTAAGCATCTATAAAGGATAAGATTCACCAGGGGACACAGAGATGAACAAGATACCACCCTGTCCCTCTGGAGCACACATTGGAGCTGGGGAATTAGACATCTACACCCATTACGATACAATGTGGACAAGCCCCTACAATAGGGCCGTGTTCAAGTACAATGGGGGCATAGTCAAGGGAGGGAGGAATTAGTTCTGAAAGGGCGAGGTGGGCAGGGTGGGGGTTGTTGACAAGGAGACACAAAAGAATTAGTGTTGAGGCTGGGCTTGATAGAAGAAGGGTGAAGGGGGGACACTCTCAGCAGAGGGACCTGCCTGTGTCAGGAAGGTACAAGCTTGTCTCAGACCGGTGAGCTATCCCCCCATCCCCACCCTACAGTGGGGAAGTGGGGGAGGTAGAGGGGAGTGAGACCCAAAAAGGAGGCTGGCTCGGATGATAGCCCATGCCACAGTATCCACGGTTTGCTTTTTAAGGCATCAAAGTTCACTAGAGGTTTTTAAACACGGTAGTAATGTGATCAGTTTTGTGCGCTAGGAATCATATACTTAGTTAGTGATGTGGAGGTTGGATGAGAGCAGGGAGAGATTTCAGGCAGGGAAACTAAAAAGAAGCTGACCTTACACTGAGTGTGGTTATGACTCAAGCTGCTGGGACTCTGTACGAGGCACCCAACCTCTCTGAGCAGCAGCTCCGTCCACCCGATGTGCCGCTGGACTGGTGGTTTCAGAGGTCGCTTCCTGCCCTCACATGCTCTGATTCTGAGACTTTGTCCTTCACTCTTAGACAGCAGCCTCAGGGATTCCTTCCAAATTGTGACCAAAAGTATTTCTTTCCTCTAGCATCCTCTTGATTTTTGCCATGTCTGTGCTAAAGCCCAGTGGCAGCTGGAAAATCCTGTGGATGGCACCTGGGGCCATTTCTCCTGTTCCTGCCTATACAAGTGAGTGTCTGGGAAGACAAAGCCACTGGTAGATAAGCAGGCAGGTGGCAAGGCTGGCAGGCATAAATGCCCACCAAAAAGTGTGCTGGCCAGTGTAGGGATAGGGTCTGAGCCCCAGGGTCCTGGTCAATTTCAGGCAGACGCTCACAGGAATACTAGAGCTACAGCATAAATCAATTATATGTGTGTATAGCCCTGAAATAGTCATTTTTGCATTTAACATCTCAGAGAATAGATGGGGAAGGGACTTGTTTCTCTATTCATTGAGAGAATTTGTGTTTCCCCAAAGGGTTTCGAAAGAAACACACTAAATGTCACTAATAAAGTACGACTATCTGCATTATTTAAACCTCATTAAGACCAGAGTTCAATATTTTAACTAGAAGCCCTAATGACTAAACAAAGGGTGGAATCAGAGAGATATAGATTATTCCCTGCTCAGAACATTTCCACTGGCTTCCTGTTATACCATGAAAAAATCTGAGCACCCTAACACCTATCTCTCTGAGGCTGTCTTCTCCATCTGACCCCATGTACCCCATGCTAAGTACCTGGGGCTGCCTGCTGCTCTTAGACACACCAAGCTCATGCCTACCTCAGGCCCTTCCCATGAGTTACTTCTTCAGTCTACAGTACTCTTTCCTCAGGTCTTTGAGTGGCTGGATCTCTCCTTATATTCAGATTTCTGCTTATATACGCCTCTTTATACAGGCTTCCCTGACCACTTTATCTGAAATAATATATTCCCCATCCCACCCTGCTCTGTTTTCCTCTAGCAACATTGCCTGCTTAATTTTTCTTTGTAGCATTCATCATTGCAAATTGTATTATACATTTATGTAATTATTTTTTCAACTATCCCTACTCTATAAGCTCCTACAAGGGCAGGAACTTTGTCTAACTGGGCGACTGCTCTACTCCCCCACTAGAAATATACCCAGCACATGCTAGGTGCTATGGTGATATTTGTTAAATTAGAAAACTGCCCTATGAGGGAATGGCACTCAGAAGAGGGATTCCTCTACCTATTTCTGAATACCTGCCACATTTATAATGTCAATAGTTCAATGTTAATAATAGTTATACTAAATATAATAAATATTCATGCAATTTATAAACTATAACACTAATGTTATATAACTAGTATGAAAATAATATATAATAAATGTAGTGTTAATATTAAAATAATAATGAGCAACAATAATAATAATGAATAATAATCATTAAGCAACCATTTTATTAAGGTCTTATACTATACCGAGTACCATTAACTTCTAGACACATTATCTCATTTAATCCTAATTATAACCTAACAAGTAAGCAATATTATTTTCTCTATTTTTTACTTAAAGACACTGAAATTAAGAAGTTAAGAAATCTGTTGAAGTTCCACCACAGGTTTACCTGATTCTAACACCCTCCTGCTTTTCTTTGTACAACTAACTACATACTGACCCAAACCATCTTGAAATGAACCAGACAAAAGCAGGAAAGCAGGAGGTTGAGTTGGTGGGAATCAAGCTTTCTAGCTAGAGAATGAAATTACAGAAAGACCTAGTACAGGCTTTGGGAAGCTGTTTTAAAATATTAAGATGGGATGGGATAGCATTCTCCCACTCAAGGATACTCATCAAACAAAACAGAAGGAGGATTCAGCTTTACTGCTTAGGAAGCCAAAGGAATGTTATCTAGATCTCCTGGAGGCCACAAGACTCATCTTACAGAGGGACAGGCCTCAACTCATTGTCCTGCTTTATCCAGGTAGACACCAAAAACAATTTCCTGCAAGCTAACGACTCTCCACTAAGTCTGCAAGACTTTGGAAGATCCCTGCAATGCAATATGCTGCATGGTTAATTTGTATTCCGAAAGACCTTGCAGAATCACTCGGGCTCATTTTGGCTCTCAGGCCAAATGAGGAAAAGCTAGAACAGGTGTGTCAACCTCATTATGATGACCAGGGTGTCATGTCCAGGGAATCAGTGCCCACATTAAACTGTGAACTAAACTGCAAACTCTGTATCTGGAAGGCACTTTTGTAGGACAGCTGCTTTCATATTCCTTTTACTTACATCATAAAAGTGGATTTTCAATCCATTGGGAATTTGAGGTGGAAAAAAATCAAACTGATTCTGATCCAACTTGGTCAGGAAAAAAAATAAGGGCTGATTTTTTCATCCAAGTCATGTAGTCTGGTTGGAGTGAATCCCACCTGGGGATAGCTATTGTCTGGATTCATCAAGTCTCATTCTTGAGGCCCAGGAAAAAGGAATTTTTCACCTCACTGCTCTGTCCTTCAGAAAAGTTGCTGAAAGTGACCATTTCTACCTTCTCCTGGGTGATTCTCTTTCTCTATAGAAATCATAAGATGGAACCTCTATAGATCACGTCCTGTGCTTCAGTGGAGAAAGACTAGTCTTTTAAAGCAGGCTCGTCAAACAGTGGGCATTTTTTGTTTCCCAGATAATAAGTGTTGGTGGGTTAATGGGTCATCTTCAGGAGAGAGGTCAGGAGGAACAAAAACTGCAATGTTCAAAGCTGGAGCTAGAAATGCCAGCTATCAAAGAACACAAAACTCAGTGAACAGTGATGAGGTATAGGGCGTGCACTCAACAGGCCTGTCTGAGAGGTCACATCTAACCTCTATCTTCAGCAAAGCCACTGAAGGTCACTGAATATGAGACGCTCCACTCTGTGAGGCCCTGGTGAGAAGCTGTCCAGGGAAACCTGCTGCCTGTGCTGGGGAGTTCCTTTTCACTGAGGGAGAATTGTATTCCAGCTCTTTGCAGACTGACATCGCAAAGTACTTTGAAAGTTGAAAAGAACAAAAAAAGCAAACAGTCACAAAAAAGAGGGGAGGAGGGGGAAAGAGAAAGACACAGAAAGAGAGAGAGATATCAGCAGGGGTGGTTAGTAAAAAGGGGCCCGGAGACAGAAAACCTTTTGTTCCCCGAGTTCGTTTCATGTAGAGATTCTGAGGTGAACGGCTTTGAAACGAAATGGGTTTTATAAAGGAGTTGCTGGGTCACAGGAAGCGCGACTGTTAGTTTGCTTTGTGAATTCGGTTTCTTTAAAACTTAGGTTAATCTTTAAAAAAGAATTCATACCCTTTTCCTAGTCCTTTTTTTTCAAATGGGGCGCGGCGGAGTGAAATTCGGGAGAGTTCCCCACTTTCTGTTTTATTTTCCACTCGCTTTGATAATGTAAAAAGAAATGCTCACATTACAAGTTCTTTGTCAGTTTTGCTGGGTGGGCGGGGCATGAGCAATACCTTGGCCCCCCTGGCCAATGGCGGGGTGGTATGCAAATAAGGCCCGCGATCGGCCTGCCTCCGTCAAAACAGTGAGCTCAGAGGCTTTGCGAGGGCGCCTGGCGACTGACAATCCGGCTCTATCCCCGGACCCTGCTCACTTTCATCTAGCACTGCACTCAATGGAGGGGCGAACACTGCAGTGCTTAATGGTGTCTAACTAGTGTAAGAAAACGGCTCAATTCACCGCTGCCGCAATGAAGTATAAGGTAAGAGAGTTTCTTTTACAAAAGGTTTCCCTGGAAGCTGGGGGCTGGGTCTGCGTGCGTATCTCCCACTGTCACAAATCCTCTGCACGGACCTCTTCTGTCCCTGGGAGAGTTCTGAGATGCTACTTAGTTGCTGAGGTTGGCATACAAACCAGAGAGCCAGTCTTTGAGACTCGCCCCGGGTCTATACACCCGAGTCCATCTGCTCTGAAAGTTGCTGGAGAAAATGCCGTGGCGAGAAGTTAGACGTAGAGCGGGTTCACAGCAGCCGCTGTAGATCAGTGGGTGTCTAACTTGAATCGCACCATGAATTAGCTCAAGTCTCCGCGGCTTCCCCAGGCCCTGGCCTCCACTGCTCTGGGGAGCCATAATAAGAGAGGAATCACAACTGCCTAGTCTCTCAAACTGGCTTTTAAAACATAGGTTTTCAGCCTTTGCTTTAAGCAGTTTGATCTGAGAAAGAGTTTCTCATTTGCGCTTTTTGGTGGGAGAAATTAAATTCAGGCCCTATTACCCAGATGGAAAGTTTTGACATCTTTAGGTGATGCTGGATGTAACAATAAATGAATATTAGTCATTTCTATTATATATCATTTCAGTAAAAGTGAAAACACTTTTATTGGAGTTTGAATGGCCTGAGAGTATGAAAGCTCAGGCCTGAAAACTTACAGTGTCACAGTCATAATACTTCAGCAGCGTTATTTTCCAATACATTTTGTGCCATGGTTTATTCTTAGGAAAGGATTATCATTCGCTCAGCATATCCCCCCCCTTTTTAAAATTCACCCCCATCTAAGGAGGCAAGCAGCTTCCAGGGGACACAAAGAGTAGTGAAGTAGACTGCAATGAAATGATTGTGGATTTTTCTTGGATGATAAATAAACATGAATCCTAGTGCTACTATTTTATTTTATGCTATTTTAAACAAAAGTGCTATTATTAAAAAGAATTTTGGCAAGGTTGCTACACTATAAAATTGACAATTTGTATTAACTGTCCGATCTTCAGGATTGCCCTGGTTGGAAGGTACTTTGCTTTCTTACCATCCGTTTTTGATTTAAGGTTATAAATACTTGGTCTAGCTGAGAGCCACTGGCTAACCTCAGTAATAAACCTTTTGTTCAAAAGCTCTAAATCTTGTTCAAAAGTTCTAAATCTAAATGTCAAGTCTTTATTGTAATGCATGAGTTACAGTTCTTGAAAAGGTTACAAACGTCTGTAGACACAAGTATCAGCTATCTCCTACTATCAGCTTTCCATTATCTGCATTAGTAGGAAAGATCAGAGGAAAAGATCATCCTGAAGACCATTAATATTTGACTTTGGAATGAAACTAGGAACAAATCTCTTTACCCATATTTCCAGTTTCCTTATTTAGAACAGGGATAGGACTAGATATTACTCAGCCTGTAGTGATTTTGTTGTTGTTTCTCCTCCTCTCCTTGTTGTTGAATAAAAACTGGCTTAGGGCAAAAGGGGAAAGTATGTTCATACATACGTTATTGCAAAGTATAAATAGCTGAAATTAACAATGAATTTACTCTTTATGAAAAGAAAATCTCATGACTGACGATGTAGATTTCCATTCACATTCATGTAGGGAACCTGCCTTTTTGCTGGGTCTTACCTGTATTGAACACCCTGCCAAATGATGTAAATATATGAATTTTTTCAGCTTATGGACATCTTTGCCAGAAAAATGCTGACTTCATCAACTGAACAAATGACACATTGACACCTTATGGTGACTATGAAAATGAACTAATAGTTTGAGCAATTCACTTTCCTTTTCTCGTGAAGTCTACTTTGTCTCTGGTTAATAATACAGCTTTATTTCAAGAAAGAATTTTGTTATTTCAAGTAAAGGAGATAACACATAAGTAGTGGAGTGATAACATTTGATTGAGACTAAGACAATACAAGATTGTCATATTTAACTGTTTTCATAACTCAACAAGGCAGGTATTATTTTTTATACTCATTTTCAAATGGCACAGAGGGGCTAAGTAATTTATCTAAGGCCACTCAGCCAGAAAGTAGAAAGCTGGAATTAGAACTGAGATGATCTGGCACTGAACTTATCATGACTTGAATCTCTATTAAGAGAAAGAGAAGTAATTTGAACTTCCTAACATATCCTTCTGAGTAGTATTTTTTTCTCCTAGAAAGTTCAAGATTCTTTGATCCAGAGTATTCCTTCAGGATAGATTCTAATTTATTTTTTTTAAGATAGCAACTGCAAAGCACAGTGAAATGCGTGTTTGGAAGTTATTTGTTTAATTTGAGCCACTTACGTAGTAAAACCAGATAATTATTAGACTGTAAAATCCCGGAGACAGGGATAATCTCTAAAACACTATGTTGCTGTACATACTATAAATTTAGCATAGACTTAAAAATGTTCATTGAGAGATTTATGAATCAGGTCCTATAAGTTTTTTTTTGTTGTTAACCTGATTATCTGGTTTGACTGCTTCAGGGAGCTTAACTACAGGACCACCAACCTCTTCTCCTTTTGCATTTATGCACCTTTTACACAATATGCACAGCTCCAGGTCAGGCAGCGATGCATTTGCAATAATCTAATAGTGAGAACAGTGGAATGTAAGCTATTACTTTGGATAAACCTTTTGGGTTAGCACATATGAAGTCTACCTTTATTTCACTGTATTTTTTTCTTTTGTCCACGGAAAGGTTGCAGTCATTGTCGTATGTACTTAATGCACCAGATTAAGTAAATTATGAGGGGGTACTTTATTAAATTTTCCGCAAAATCCTCTTAATATAGAGAGCATGTTCTAAATGGGGGGTAGGAAGGGCTTACCTCAATGGCTTCAGTTTGCTTGCCCAGTGAAGGCTTCTTTCTGAGAATCTGGAGGTGGATGGGCATTGCTGTTTGCCAGGAGGGTGACAGGAGGGTCTCTGCCACAGTTGTGTTTTGAAGCCCCCGACTCTGCCCACTTTGTGCAAGCGAGCCCCCCCCGACCCCGCCCACCTGAGACTCAGTCCTGGTGGCTGCTCTCCAGGCTAGCGTCTGGCCTCCAACCACTGAGCAGCTTTCGTGGCTTTGCCAAATTTCTGCACCCTTCTGTGCCTACATTAAAATTCCAAATTATTCATCTAGTCTACCATACAACAAATTTATTCTTGAAATTCTGACTAAAGAAAAATTACAGATGTAACTTACAATATAATTAAGAAAGATTACATTCTAAATTTCGGATTCTTGTGTTCTGGTTGAATGAGGTAGGTAAGGGAAAGGAGGTACGTATTATAAAAAAAAAAAAAAAACTTGTGAGTGCACTTGGGATATATTTTTGTTTTCCCAAACTACCTTGAGAAAAAAATGATAGAGGGTCTCTGATTTAGTGCATATGGTCATCTATAACCTATGGAATTTCCAACTCTTTCCTTACTTTGATATTTTTGGCTTTAAATTTTTTATTTTTCCCTGATTTTTTTGATACAAATTTGGGACTCCCATCCCTCTCCCTCTTAAATCTTGTATGAGATCTATGAATTTAAAAACATGTAAAGATACTATAGGAAATGTCAACTTGGTTACTTATGAAATTTATGCATTTATTTATTTAGCAAACCCATTTACAGAACTAAATGACTTACCTACACAAAGATGAAACTCTATAGAACTTCAGATGTTCCAAAAATAGCAAAGTTACCAACTTGTTGGGTGTGTAGCATGCCAAGGATTCATGTAGCATCCTTTCCTTACTGGAATACACTTTGGTCCTGTTCTAAGAATTTAGTGGTTTCTGGTCTGCACACACACCCACCTCCATAAACACCCAAATCTGCTAAAAAAGAATCTTTCTCTGTACTTTTCAAGCCCTTTTGCAAATTCCCTTCCCTTTTTGTGCCTTTATGGCCTCATTGATTCTCACTTTCTTATTCAAGATTCTTTATGCCTCCCCCACCCACATAAAGGTGACACTTTAATGAACATCCTGACTCTCACTTTTCTCTCTCCTTGGACTCTGCAATGAGAAATCTTGGTTCTTTTTGCCCTATTCATTTGGGCCTATCTCTGTGCCTACATGACTAATAAAGTCTCTTCATCCATCCTCTCTATAAAACAATCAAAAGCTTAAACCTTTGTCTCCTAGACTGTCCTATAATCCCCAAATAGGCTTTTATGTTGTTCACCTCTGTCTTACTCTGTTACTACTACCTTACTTTCTAACCCCTTTCAATCAAGTCACTATCTAAATGATACCTGTAACTGGCCTACTAAGGCTGTCCAGCTTTAAGCAAACCCCATAGAATATGAAAAACCCACTCTTGTATCCCTTGAATAAAAAGCAGGATCTGTGAAACTTGATGGGGCAGGAACTTGTTTTTTATGCTCTTATATTAGAGGCAAGATAGAGGATGGGCTTTGGAGAAAGGCATTTCTGTTTCTTGTGGCTTAAGGCTCTGTGACCTTGGGCAAGTTAAGCTTGCTGGGATTCAACTTTATGTATGAAATAGGAATAGTAACAACTGTCTTATATTACTGTTCTAAGGCCTGAGATAGTATGTGAATAAAACACTCACTGTGGGTTTTGGTGTGTAGTAAGTAGACCATGCTAGCTGGACCCAGCTCTCCTGGAATAGTAGATGCTCAATAGATGTTGAAAGACAGTGTAGATCCAAGGCTCCATAACAGGATTATGTCAAAACCCCAGTTACTAGGTTAAGATGGTTGAGCACTGAGGTCTACTCCACAGCCTGGATGTGTATTATACTGGGCCCTAACAGCAGATAGCCCTGCTTGCTAATATATTAATGTCTTGCTTTCTTTATTGTTATTAATAAGACTTGATATTCCTGAAATTACAGGACCTTGCCCACAATGGGTTCTCAACAAATATCAGATTCAATGTTGAATCATATAAATACATACACAAATATCCATTTAAAAGGGTCTTAAAGCTATATGGCATAGTGGAAAGAACAATGTTTGTTTGTTTTTTTCAAATCCCACTTTTATTACTTTTTAACTGTTTAATTTGACACAAGCCACATGAAACCTCTGTTTCCTCCTTTATAAGATGGGAGTAATAACACTGCTCTGATCAGATACTCACAAGGAGATGACATATGACAGTGGTCAGTTTCTAGCAGATAGTAGGCATTTAACAAATGACAGCTATTATGTGATGGTATTAGATATGTATGTATATACATAAAGGTACACAGATTTATAGATATGGAAGTATATCAATAAAAGTCTAAGAGGAAACAATCACTAAAATTGTTTACCCCTAACAAAAAATGTTAGTCAGGAAAAGAGAAAGTCTTCAATTTTAAAAACCAGAGGCAAAATTCAAGGAAGGTGTATTGAGGGGGACATGAGAAGTCTGGGGTAAATATTATCCCTCACCCTGTTGCAGTCAATTAAAGTGATGTAAATATAAAGTAAGAGGTCTTGGCTATCTATCTTTAGATACTTTTAGGGTTAGAAATAAACATAAACCAATTGGTTTGAAATGCCAACCACTAGGACTGAGGCATGATTCTGCAAAGAACACATAGACTTAATTACCAGGCCTCCTTGACAAGACAAATGAAATGTGACATTGGGAAGAAAGACTATATTCCCAACTTGAATTCCCATTCTCTTCAAATACTGGAGAATAGCTGATGGTTTCCTAGGTGATAGATGGTTGCAAAGAGTATGGCATGAAAAGAGGACCAAAAAAAAAAAAAAAAAAAAAAAAAAGAGACAAGAAACTCTGCTTATACTTTGTCAATAATACCCTCCCTCCATTTTATTTACTTTGAACATTCCAGTCATCTCTCTGCAGAAATTCCTACTGGCTAATTAGGACTCCACACACTGGGGAACATTGCAGCCTGGCTGCAAAAGGCTATCTTCCTGAAGGATCTTCATTTTAAGATAAATGACCTTGTTGGTGAGATTTTCCACCCTCCCCTGGAAAGGATGAATCCTTTAGAAGACAGTTTTGGTAAACAATGCAATCTAGGTGAATTTGAGGAAGATGAAACAGGCCTGCTAAAAAACATGAACCGTGATGGTGAAGACAGCAATTCTTCATGGTTGAGGTGAGGATGGAAGGAGCTCTCATGGAGATGCCAGTGGAATGCTTTTCAATACATATGCCTGAGCCCACCATAGACTACTAAATCCCAGTCTTTCTCCTCAATCCCCTCCCCAATCATTAATGGGGTCCTTAAAGTAAGTGGTTCATGATCCTTATTCAAAGGCTGGGTACAATAGATTTGGAGGTGTCGCATTTCATATCTTATTAGTGTTGCAAATTAGAACTTCTCCTGATATTTCTAACATGTCAAGGTAATAGCTCACAGATGTTACCAAAAATGTCTTTTATGTGAAATAACCATGAATATGTAGAAGTGCAAGCCTTGCAAACAACAAAAGTGTTGGATGGTTCCCTTTAAAATCAATATTAATTCCTTTCTTCTTTCTTGTGTATGTGTAGGGTGGGATGGGGGGATTATCTGTATAGCTCAATAGAAAGTTTGTAGTAACCCTCCAGGTGCACAGTGGATCACACCTGTAATCCTAGCACTTTGGGAGGCTGGGGCAGAAAAATTGCCTGAGGCCAGGAGTCTGAGACCCCATCTGTACAAAAAATAAAAAAATTAGCCAGGCATGGTGGTACACACCTGTAGTCCCAGCTACTTAAGAGGCTAAGGCAGGAGGATCTCATGAAACCAGGAGTTTGAGGTTGCAGTGAGCTCTGATGATGCGGCTGTGCTCTCTAGCTGGGGTGACAGAGCAAGATTCTATCTCAAAAAAAAAAAAAAAAAAAAAAAGCAACAAAAACAAAGAGAAGATTTGAGCCAGATCTCCTTTCTTGTTATTAAGGAATTACATACATAGACAGTATGGTGTGTCATTAATATTTTCCATAATTTCTTTTCGTTAAGTGGACAGCCTGTGCGATCTTTTGGCAATTATGATTTGTGGTAGTCAGTTTGTTACCCTTTAATTTAGCATCTCCCACCCATGGGAGATGTGGTTAACTCGGCCTCATCTCAGGGCTCTGTGCTCTACTAATCAAGAATGAGCTGGGCTTCTCTGCTCCCCAACACCTTCTGCCTCCCAAAATAACGATAACAAACAAAGTCCAGCAAAGCAGACTTCGAGACACTGCAGACTTAGTGGTTCAGTGTCAGGACATGTCAGTCACCTGGTGAGGAATTTTGTACTTGTTCTTGTTACTACCTGTTGTGGTATGATTGAGAGCTTGGCAGTATTGCTGTCCCAGCACAACAGCAAGACATTAAAGGCGTCTTTTCCTGGAGTGGTCCCCTGGGGTAGAACCTCAGTGTCATTCTCTGCTCCTCTGATCCTATGCACTGAGAGCACAGTATGATGGACACACCCTTAAGGGCACATCCTTAAGTGGGCTTCAGGGGCACAGGCAGCACAACAGCCTTCTTCCTGTAATAACCCCACACTCTGTGAAGCTCAATTTTGAGACAATCCCACAGAGGCCCAGAGGCCCTGGACTATTTATATAGATATATATCTCATTTCCTTGTAGAGATCATAGTGTCAAACAGAAAACATGTATATTGACTTAATCAAAGACTCTGATTTCCCTTCAGCAATGAACTAAGCTGTGTCTGTAATTAAGATCTTAATAAGGGAGGCAGGAGGCGTGATGCCTCTTTTTTTTCTCCCAAATCCTAAATTCTACTGATGCAGATCCATGAGCAAGAAACATGCTCATACAACTATGCTTTGTTTTTGGTTTAAAATACGCATAATTTCTGCATGTACGCCTCTGTGTTTTACAAAGAAAAAAATGGGACATATGGTCTGACAATGGGAAGGATATTTGAAACTGGGGGCTGTTTTGGAAAGTTCAGGAACACATGGCCACTCTATAGACAGTTGACAAGAGCTGGTCCTGAGATCAGTCAATTGTTAAAGGCATTAGCCTACCCTTATGGCTGCCTTTTGCAAGAAACTAAGACGTTATGGTTTTATTTAAACATTTGCTTATAAATAACAAGGTGCTCCTTTTTCTTTTTCCTTGCAGAGATAGGCATCTTTAGAAATGAAGGCAAGCCCATTTTAAAATATGGACTTGCTTGGAGCACCTGAGACTGTTGAGCATGAGAAGAACTGGATTCCTGTTCTCCTTGCGTGAGATCTGGCAGTAGCTGTGTGCCTCCCAGCCTGAAGCCTCTGCATCATGCCTCCTGCCTCCCTTATTAAGATCTTAATTACAGACACGGCTTAGTTCATCGCTGAAGGGAAAGAATTTTGTTTCTCTGAACTGTGTCTGTTTTTTGGTGTGGCAGGTGTAATCATGATGAGATCATTTTTGGTTTGTTTTTTTATACCCGGAGGAACATTTTTTTTTTCCTGAGGGGGAGGAATACAGTTCTTAAGACATAATGAGCTCACCATAATGTGGTATTAATAACTGTGTTTTGATTTTATAGGGACCCTTTCTTCTACAGAAATCAGAGCACCTCATATATGTAATTTTGTGGGTCTTCGGAATGTTTTTCTAAAGAAGAACTTGTTTATTATCTCCATTTTGCAGGTGGGGAAACAGAGGCACAAACAGCAGGGACGTCATTGTCATTAATCTTACATACCACGATGTAGGCTAGACTCGCTCAATTCTGTCTAGTGCCCATTCCTCTCTCTGGGGGTTCTCAACCGCAGCACTATTGACAGTTAAGGCTGGAGAATTCTTCAATGTCTTATATTTGTAGGATGATCCACACCATCCCTGGCCACTACCCACTAGATGCCAGTAACACACACACACATACTGTGACAACCAAAAAATGTCTCTAAACATAGCCAAATGTCTCCTAAGGGGACCAAAATCTCCCCTGCTTGAGAACCACTGCTATAATTTCTTCTCCTTCTTTCTGCTTAAAAAAAAAAATAATTGTCTGACTGGTTTTATGTAACAGAAGCACAAAAATACCACCAGAGAACTGCATGCCACAATTTTATCAGGCCTGATATTGAGCTTAATATAATATGTCCTAACAAAAAGTAACCTCCTCTTCCTACATATACACCTAGCACCAATACGTCCAAGCGAATACAAAGTACTAAGAAGCACAGGGTTTCACTCAGGTCAAATGCAAAACTTCAAAACAGTTCTCAGCTAACTTTAATGCTCTGAAGCTTTCGTCTGGCTTCTCTGTCTGCACATGTACCCAGTCATGTAAAGAAACATGCATTTAGAGCCAGGCCTTTAGGGATGCCATTTTATTCTCATAAACTGGTGCATAAAATGTCTGTGTAAGAGCTGGTCTCTACACCTTGGCACTGAACGATTCCCTTTTGAGGGTTCCTTTGCTCCTGCCATCTTTCCTCTGTCTCCTAGCTGAGAAGCTGCAGCTTCTAAAGGTTTTCCCGGAGGCCTGTCAGCAGCTGCAATGCTGACAGTATGTGGGCACACCTCTGTGTGTACCAGAGGTGGTACACACCTCTCAGCCAACTGTTTTTTAAAACTCTTTGAGGATCTTGCAGGTGAAGATAATAGCAATCAGGCACCAAACAAACCCAGGTCAGGTGACATCCAAATGAGTTCCAGAGAAGGTGGCATCCCAATTATATCAACTAAGTGGGAGACAGATGTGGGTTGCCAGGATGTGTAGGCATTTGTATTGGTGAGTTTAGATACAACCTTGGGCTGCACAGCTTGGTGCAGAAAGATAAGATAGAATGTAAAAATAGAAACATCTTCTTCTTCTTTCACATACTTTATTGAATATTATAACTTGTGCATTTTGATTTGAGAAATGATATCATTTTTGGAAATACACTGTAATATAGTATATTGGAGTCTTCTACTCTATTATAACTCAATTCTCATTTTTCTTCCCTAAGTACCTGGATAGCTGAGGGATTTGTCTAGACAGGCAGATAGATAGGATCCAGTGCCAATGCTGTAATGTTGGCTGAAGTCCAGATGGTTGTTTTATTGTTAATGAAACCTATCTTTTCATAGGGGTGAGTGGGTGTCAGGCCTTCATCATTATATGGCGCCTGTCAGATTTATCCAGGGACAGAACCCTGAAAGGAGTTTGTGCCTGCCCATGTGTTTGATCTTTTGCCAATATACTGTACTGAAATCTATCAAAACCAAGCAACCCAGGACAAATGCTTATAAATTCCAAGGCTTGCTAGCAGCAGTGCTAAATTCTAACATGGTGAAGATTCTCAGGGAGAGCATTCTGGTCTAAGTAAAAAAATTCTAGAGTAAGAGAGAAACCAGATGCTACCTCTGACCCTGCTTCTAACTTAATATGGGACCCTTTAGGCTATAAAATAAAGAGATTGGGTTAGAATAGATCCTTTTTACTTTAAAATCCTACTCTAGTTAATTCTCATCAAGCTGTGGGTGACTTCTAGTTCTAATACGTATAGATACCTAAGTGTTTTCTACCTTCTTTAAGAACCTCAGGGGTTGCTTTGCTAAATCTCAAAGACCGCAGATGAGTAGAAAATTACACCCTTAAAAACATGTATATCATTTATGATCATCAGAATTTTAAGGAGAAGCTAATTCATTTTTCCTAAGTATTATAAGCAAATCTATCTTCTACCATGTGCCAAGAAATAGCAGAAGTTGACTGTGAGTTTGTGAGTTGCATACACACATACATATTGCATGCTTACCTACCAACCCATTTCTAATTTTTCTTACACAAAGCAAATAATTTGCTCTAGGCTTTTGTTGGTTGGGATGGTAAACAAATCCCAGCATATGAATGTTTCTGTTCTGCATGAACCTTAAATCAAGGGAGGATAGATGGCAGTCATTCAAGTGTGGGAAAGAAGAGGAGCTCAGCATTTGAGGAAACACTTTTTAATCTCATAGCTATGCTGTCCATCATATCATGTTACCAAAGCTGGTCAGATAGAAATTTCTTTCTGAGATGCAAATATCCAAATTTGCAATGAGTATCAGATCTTTTCAAAAGCTCTCAAGAAGTAATAACACTTTGGTATATGAACTACCAAAATAGTGGGAGATTCCAAATTACCCCTCAACAAAGAAAAATAGGCCAGTGTTGAAGAGAAGTTAAGATTCCCAAACCCTAGCTCGGCACCTGTAGCTTAAGAGGCTAAAGCATCAGCCACATATACCAGAGCTGGCGGGTTTGGGTCCAGCCCAAGCCTGCCAAACAACAATGACAACTACAACCAAAAAATAGCTAGGCGTTATGGCGGGCACCTGTGGTCCCAGCTACTTGGGAATCTGAGGCAAGAGAATCGCTTAGGCCCAGGAATTGGAGGTTGCTGTGAGCTGTGGTGCCACAGCACTCTATTCAAGGTGACAGCTTGAGGCTCTGTCTAAAAAAAAAAAGATTCTCAAACCCAGAGCGGGCAGCCATACACAGGGTGCTCCCCTACAGTGCATAAAGGGAGTCTTAGTAGTGTCCTGTGCCATGTCAGGGAGCACCTTTGGGAGGCAAGTATCTAATGGCACATTTCATAAGCCTTCTCCCACTCAGAAATGCTCTGTAGAAAATGACATAGCTAAAGTTCATAAAGCTGGACAAATCTAGGAAAACTTGAGGGTTCAGAGCAAAGCGAATGACATAAAGATTCAGGGTAGGTCCAAAGTACTCATGCAGGCATTGTGATCATCATAGGAATTTAGAAAAAAAGCAATTTGCAAAATATAAAACTCTTTGACTAAAATGCACGCTGGTGCCTGGGGAGGGGTCTTTAATGGGAAATGTTGAACACCTCTCACCTATAGTCAGAATTATAACTGGGATTAGTAAAACCTCATGGGATCCAACCTTTCTGTGGTGAGATCATCTAATGAAAAGTATGTCCGGGAGAGAAAATCTCAATTAAATTCAAGAAAGCGGGGAGGGAGCGAGGGAGTTCAGTACTTCCCACCCAGTGGGTACATTGCAAGGATTTATGGCACACTGCTGGGTGGAGGAGACAGCTACAACTCTGATTGTAACCTTTCATGTGTAAATTACATAACCTAATGATTTGTACCCTCATATCAATCTGAAATTTAAAAAGAAAGTGTGTCAGAATACGATTGAAAAATTACTGGGAAAAGACTTGGGTCATATCCTATCATATCTTCTAACTCCTACATGTGAACGCTTCATGTCTGCTAGTTAATCTAGCAGTTGGCTCCAGAGGAGCCAACTAAAAACCCTGGCTTGGCACCTATATTTCCTGAATTCCCCAGGGTCTGGAATTCCTCATTCCAGATCTTCAGATGCAAGAACCTAGGTATAAACCAAGAATTCCAAGAATTGAAATCCAGATGCTTGTAGACACCCATATTTTCTGACTATGGCTGTTTCCTTCTTTGGGGAAAGCCCACATTCTGCTCTGTCCCAAAGCTGACGATGAGAGGGAGAGCAGAAACATGACCAGAATGGTGTTCAGTCCTCAGACAGAAGCTGATTTTTGTCAATGTGAACAAAAGCACACAGCCTTTCTCTCTCTTCCCCAGTGTGCCCTGAGACTGACCTGGATGCTGTTCTTCTGCAAGCTGCTTCCTTTAGGACTGATTTCCTCAACAATGGCCATTTCCTCTAGTGTGTCTGTTCTCTATGAGGCTGTGTGCGCGCAGACACGCAGATCCACCAGAGTCCAGGGCTGAAGTTTAGGAGGGTTGGGTATAGGAAAGTCATGTCTTTGAGAATGTGGCAACCCCAAGGCGTTGGGAGGATCTACTGCATGATAAATATAGGATGAAGTAAAAAGAATAGGAGGAAGCCACGCCACTGATGATGCTATCGATCAATGGGTGACACACCAGCCATTGTGTCTCATTTCTCTTCAAAGAACAGCATGAATGGTCATGGAAATTACAAGTCACGCCTCTCTGTATTTGGAAAAGCAGTTAGTTTCCCTGGCAGTAGGAAGGAATAAGCTTTCTTGATATTTTGATAGCAGTGGAGGTGGGGGAAGGCAGGGAGGAAATGGGGAGGGAGAGGGGTGGGAAGTGTCAGGTGACCTTGAGCGCTCTGTACCTACCATCCTGCCCCACGTGTTCAGTTCTTTCTTCCCACTCTTCAGGCACTGCTTGGGAACCAGGAATAGTAGAAGCCAAACATTCTGGCAAAGTATTTGAAAGGCACTCTGTCACCTACCGCCAGAAGCAGATTGCTGTGCTGAAGGGAGAAAGGCTCTTAAAAGAGACCATTGTGTTTAATCTCACTGGGATGGCCAGTTCCTCTTGGCCTTCCTGTTTGCTCAGTAGTTGTGAACACTAGTTTCAGCGGGGTCAGGATCCCCATCTGCGTCATCATCCTGTTTTAATAGGGAGGGCAGGCACTTTCCTGCTTACCCTTTCTCTTATTCTCTGGCTAGGAGGCTTGCTCGGCGGGCATGCGATTTAGCTCTCTGGTTAGTTCATCTTCCCCATTTCCACCTGAACATTTTAACCAAATATGTTGCTGAATTCTCTCAGTAAAATAATTTCACCCTCCCTACAGAAAACCAAGAAATCAGAGTCCAGTACCCATTTCAATTTAGCAAACATTTAATACATGTCTATTAAATGCATATGCTTTTTTTCCAGACACTGGGCTAAAGTTCTGGAAATGCGAAAGGAATTAGACAGCATCCCTGAACTTAAGGAGTCTTGAATAGAGCAGTCCTAGCCACAAAGCAAAGAATAGTACAACAGAGCACTGGGAAGGGAAATGAGAAGACAGGCTTGGGAAAGATAACCATCCTGGACATGTGGAAGACTGCTTTTCAGGTGGGAAGAGGTTGAAGGCAGGAAATTCAAGTGTAAAGCAATTGTTTTGTTCCAGAACAAAAAAATTGCTGGAGACCTGAATGATGGGTAGCAGTGAGGCAGAAGGCAGGGCCCAGATGCTTGGGTTTCAGGTCAGGAAGAGACTCAACAAACCTCAAAAGGTCCCAGTGGACAACTACAGGCATACTGTTCACCAAGCAAGGCAAAGGAGGAGAAAGAGGCTATGCAACTTTTTGAATCAGAGATGAAGATGCTCATTAGACAAATGGAAATAAGGAGCTGCGGTACAGAAGAAGTATGTGGGCCCGAGGTGTGGAATTAGGTACCATCTTGTGTTCAGAAGCCATGGCATAGATGAGGTTTTCGGTAGAGGGCAAGCAGGCAGAGGAGACAAATGTGCAAGGAAAAGATCCCTTTGGAATATGATCACTTAAGAGATGGGGAAAAAACTGGTTCATGACAGAACAGAAGGATGAGTGGTCCAGAGGAGAGGGAGAATGAGGAAGTGATATCATGGAAGCCTGAGGAAGACAGAGTTTCAAGAAAACTTGGGGACTGATGCCAGAGTTTATGATCCTCAATGCCAATTTCTAATGCTGATTATAGCCGCAGCTTTTGTAGCATATGCTTTTGACTTTGCTAAATTCTGTCCTAATTCTGGACCTGGAATTAGAACAGGAGGCTTGAATTCTTGTCCCAGCTCTCAGACTTTCTTGCCAGGTGACCTGGCAAATCATTAACTTCTCGAGCCTCATTTTTCTCCTTTGTAAAGTAAAAGGATTGGACTATAATTGCTTAAAGTTCCTTCTGGCTTTCAAGCTCTGTGCCCCCAACTGTTTTGGTACTCTGCCAAGCTCTAACTGCCAATCTCTGTAAGCTAACCATCCAACTGGATATAGAATTACACGCTCTCTTATCTCTCCTTGTGATTTGTTTCTGTGTTGACCTTCCCCACTCTGGAGATAAATATTTAAGGGTGGGAGAAGGAGCAGATCTTAAATAGACAGGCTGCCTCTCTTGGGGATTTCTAAGCTATTCAGATAATCAGCTTCTGACTTTGTGGCCTCAAGGAATCAGACCTTTGTACTGAAGGAGAGAGTCCTTCTGCCGCCTCACCAGAAGGATTAACTCTTAACTTGCTCACTTATGAGTAATTTGTACTTTTGAATGAGATGGTCTCTGTTCCAGCTGCAGTTAAGTCGCCTATCTTCTTACTAAACTCTTGCCCCAACACCAAATATTTTCCAAAGCCCAGGCTTTCTGATGGATTATCTCTGTTAAAATCTGTTGGGATTTACCCAGTAGTAATCCAGTAACATTATTATTCCATTTCAGAAGGTCTCTTGAATGCAACCAATAGTTTTATTATTGCTATTTGTAGGCAAACATAGGCAAATACTCAACAAGTGTTCTCAGTAACCAGAACTTATTCGTAATTCAGAAAAATATTGTTTTCAAGGACAGTTCTAAAATGTAATTGTGAGCAAGAGAAAGACCAGATATGTATAAAACAGATAGAATAGCATCATTAGAATAGAACCAACCCCAGATTAATAACTATGAGGACAAAACTCATACTAGCGCACTGATTTTCAGGCAATGTTAAAGTACTTCCTTTGAATGACTTCATTTAATCCTGATAGCAAACCCATGAGCTGGGTGCCCTCATTCTCATTCTCATTATGTGGAAAAGGGAACTGAGGCACAGAGGAGAGAAGGCATCTGCCTAAATTACACAGCCAGGCCCAAGGCCCCAAGAAACTACTTATTCCATTTTCTACTGGTGTCAAATATTTGATGTTGGGACAAGAGGTCAGTAAGAAGGTAGGTGAATTAAAAGAACTGGTCATCTTCAGAACTTTATTATGTGATGGAATTCAGTCCAGTTAGAAGGACACTATGTAGAGGAGCTAGGGCAGCTCAGCGTTCTGGAAAGAGAATTGAACCATAAAAACCACAAATTTATTTCTATCTCTGATACACGGCCTTGGGCAAATGATAAAACTGGTCTCCCCAGACCTGTTTCCTTATCTGTAAAACTGGGTCCTTGTGTTCAGGAGATCTCTAAATGTCTTTGGAGCTGAAACCTTCTGTTTAGGAGAATGGCTGGATAGAGATGTTGGCTGTCTGTAGCTTATACGGGTATTAAATAACACAAACTCCTATTCAGCCCAGCTGAGAATACCTATCAGAGTGTGCCTAGGTGCAGGCTGGTCCTGGAGTTGGGCCACTCATAGTCAAGCCAGGGTCTCTGTCTGAGTCCTTTGTGGATAGAGGAGAAGACTGTCAGGAAGTCAGGACAACCACCAGGAGAACTCCCTGTGGTGCCCAGGCGAACACAGACTGTGGAGCTCTGAGAGTGCCCCCTGAGCATAAGCTCTTAAGGCTGCATAGAGACATTAGCACACTGCTCTCCAGGTGATGGGGAGGTCATGGAGGCAAGAGACAAAGAGCGGCCAGAACTACTCTCACACGGGGGTTTCCATCTGCCGCTGATCTAGCACGGCCCATGGTCTATGTGAATGCTTTATGGTGTCCCTGGAGTTGGAAGTGACCCAACTCCAAATGCATCCAGCTGATTTATGCCAATTAGGTCTGTAGCCTTTACCTTTCTACCGTTTGCTGTTTCTCTTCTTTCTGTTCTTTGTAGCCAGTATAATTGCATAGCTATCAACCCTCAGCTCCCATGGAACTGGCCCTGACTCTGTTACTCCTGATTTCATCTAGAGTCTTCCTTACTAGCCAGTCCCAGTTGTTGAATGGACCTAGAGAAAGGGACAGAGATCACAGTGGTCAGCTCTCTCCCCTGCTCCACAATGTCTATACAACTCTGCCGGACTCATTTCCCAGAGATCATTTTGGTACAAAGGACTTAGAATCTTGTCCTCAGTAACTCTATGACTTCTTTGAAATTACAGAATATCCTAAAGATGGAAGAAGATAAGCAGAGGCGATTTTAGGAGTATGACACCATCCTTAAATGGTTGCACAAACAGGGTAGAATGCGACCTGATTTTATCTTTATGTATGTGAACTTTTAATTATTAGAAGGAACCCAAAGCTTCCTCCTAAGTAAAACTTTCACCTAAAACACAGACTCCTCAGTTTCCCTTTAGCTTCCCTGGTCGCTCAACCTGTCTTCATCCCATACTTCCTGGCTCTCATAACTGTCAAGAAAAAGGACTTCAACTTTATTGTTGAGGAGTATCACAAAGCCAGGGCTGTCCTCTGAGCTTTCTCTCCTTTCCTTAACTAGGTGAGAAAGAAGAGCCCAGCTCACACTGGTGGAACTGGAGCCCTTCCCAACCACTGACCAGGGTGCAGAGCCCTAATGTAGCACAGCAGCTTCTGGGTGGAGAGGATCCAGTGCAGGATCTGTGGCTACAGGGTTGGGACAGGGGTCACGATTAACATATGTCTGTTATAAAGAAGTGACAAAAGGGCCAGGCACAGTTGCTCACACCTGTAATCCTAGCACTTTGGGAGGCCGAGGCAGGTTTATTGCTTGAACTCGGAGTTCAAGACCAGCCTGAGCAAGAGTGATACCCTGTTTCTACTAAAAAAAAAAAAAAAAAAATGAGCCAGGTGTTGTGGCAGGCACCTATAGTCCCAGCTATTCGGGAGGCTGAGGCAAGAGGATCACTTGAACCTAGGAGTTTGAGGTTGCTGTGAGCTGTGACACCACAGCACTCTACCTAGGGTGGCAGAGTGAGACTCTGTCTCAAAGAAAAAAAATGAAATGAAAAATGCACAAGGCTGAAACGATCAAGTCCACATTTCTAGAGAAGAAAACAGGTGACAGAAGGCCAAACAACAAGGACCCCCCACTCCAAATTCTATAAATATCTTATGGTGTGAAATACCTACTCCATCCAATTGACAATCCTTTCTCCCATAAACGAGCCTCACCTCAATGACATTAAGTGCATACAAACATTTTAACGAAGAGCTGGGGAGAGCACTTGGAGTTTTCCAAGTGCTTACGATGAATTTACAGCGTTCCTGGCTCCTCTGTGCTCTGAGAAGGGGGCAGGCATGCGGGAATGGCTGCTTGCGTGCTGGGAAATATTACTAATGCCAAGAAATGAAATCTTCTGAGCCTTTGAAAGGGTTCCAGGAATGTCAGCACCTACTGCCTGCCCACTCTGTGCTGAATGCCTACTTTGGCTGTCTGCTTAGTACTGAATGTGCCAGACAGGCCTTCGTACAAAGACAGAGAGTGTTTGGGGCCCATGAAAGGGGAAGGCCTCTCGGAGATGAATAGTCAGATTCAAGAATGTGTGATAAAGAAGCAGGTGAAGAGAAGTCGGCAGGAAAGGTATAAGTAAAAAACCACGAGAGAAAGAAGTGGCATCTGTCTGTGTGCTAATAAATTCCCGGTAGCCCCTGCCATCAAATCCGGAGATGTCAGCCACTGTCACACTGCACTCCATGTTGATTTCTGTGGCTTATAGATTCTCCTTGAACCCAAGGACCGCTTCACTATCTGAGAATAAGACTTTTTAAGCCTTGCCAAGTTACATATAAATGTACTTTAATTTACATTTCAACACCGAATATAAATGCCATTTGTACTGTGTGTTATTTGGGATTTTCTTTCACTCTTTTTACCTCCAAGTGCATGAAAAAAATTGAGATGCATCCCTTGTAGTACGTCTGAATATCTTGGAATAATTTTTTCCTCCTTAAGCTCACTTTAAAAAGGGAAAAAAAATGTGTTGTGTAGCGAACCATTCTCTAACTCTTTAAAAGCACTACTCATAATTCCTTGGCACGGCATCTCCTGCTAGAGGAAAGAACTCTTCTGGTGTTTTGAGCTTTTCCAAGGAGGCAGTCTGATGTCATTGGTGGCAGACACAGTATGTATGTGTCTGTCTTTTGTCTGCACCATCTGTTTTTCTCCTTACAGGCTATTGTTCAGATTTATTCTTCTGCCCTTCCAGGAAGTGAGCTTGTCCATAACGGGATGGGCCTTAGGTGCTAAAAGGGCTGATCTAATATTCTAACATGATTTTCCTCTGTTCCTTCCTTTTTAGAATCTTATGGCAAGGGCCTTATATGACAATGTCCCAGAGTGTGCTGAGGAACTGGCCTTTCGCAAGGGAGACATCCTGACCGTCATAGAGCAGAACACAGGGGGTCTGGAAGGCTGGTGGCTATGCTCCTTACATGGTCGGCAGGGCATCGTCCCAGGCAACCGGGTGAAGCTTCTGATTGGTCCTGTGCAGGAGGCTTCCTCCAATCATGACCAGCCTGCTTCTGGATTGATGCACCAGGCCTTTAGCCAACAGAAGCTCTATCAAGTGCCAAACCCCCAGTCTGTTCCCCGAGACACCATCTACCAAGTGCCACCTTCCTACCAAAATCAGGGAATTTACCAAGTACCTACTGGCCATGGCACCCAAGAACAAGATGTATATCAAGTGCCACCATCAGTACAGAGAAGCTTTGGGGGGACCAGTGTGCCCACCTTGAGTAAAAAGGTAAGTAAGTAACTAACTGATCTTTTGTTCTTTTTTTTTCCCATTGCACTTGGAAAAATAGGAATGTTCCCAAAATAGTAACTTGAAACTGCCTACAAATATAAAAAGTACCCTAGCTTAGGCATTATTTTTGCATGATTTTGCTATTCATCAGTTAACAAAACATTCTCAAACCACCATGTGCCAGTACTGTTGATTCACAGCCATTTTAAGTTCTACTGAGGTTCTGGATCATGTGGATCATTACATTGTTTCTCTACATCTTTCTGATCTATCTGCTTCTACACCTAGATTCTGTGTTCACATAGCTTCCCATCTTTTCTACATCTTCATTGAGTGACACAGGCACCATATCTTGTATAAGCACAATGACGCAGCAAGGATTCTTCTTTGGCCAAAAAATGAATCATGCTCCCATTGGTCTAGCTAGACAGAGGACCCACCAGGAATAGAAAAAGCAAGGAAGCTGGGAGCAGCCCATGCTCACTGACTTGTTCTGTAAAGTTGTCAGCTTAAAGTTTGACTCATTTAAAACACATAGCTACTAGTGAATTTGGAAGGACACCATCCTCTTCTCCTTCAGATAATTCCTATAATAATGCCTAGGGCAGTGGGTGAAAATAAAGGAGCTTGCAGATTCAGGAAGGCATCAAGTTAAATACCAAAATACCACAGCACCTTGAGATAAATAGAAATTCATTAATTGAATAATGAATGTTGAGTGTTCTAACATAGTTTTGATGTTTGTGATACAGTGAGGAATTAACAAACAAAGCCCAGGTGACGCTTACATTGCAGTAGGGGAGACACGAGCCATCATGACAATGTCAGGTGGAGATTCATGCTGTGAAGAAAATAATGTCAGTGGATTTACAGGGGGTAATAGCCAAAACCAAGATGATGCTTCTATGAGTGTTATGAGGGAGGGATTTTTCTCCTTCATTTACTCCCAAATTCCAATGGGTACTGCAAGGTTTGTTGTTAAGAATGAATCAATTTCACTGCATAAGAAAATATCCAGAATTTCAAAAGGAAAGATGCAGTTGGACATCAGAAAGAGCCTGTGTACTCTTAGAACACTAACTACAGATTTGCCCTGCCTCCAGCAAATCTAATACAAAGTCTGAATTTACAAACCCTTGAAAATTATGGAATACCTATTTGTATGGAATTAGAATCCACTGTTGAAAAGACAAAAAGGAAAACGATTTATTGTTGGATTCCTTTGAACAGTAAAACTACTATTGCATTTTCAAATCACCTTTCATACAAAAATATATTCTACAAAACACTTCTCAAGAGCTTGTATGTTGCATAGGCAAAGTATATGTCCAGTAGGAGGAATTCCTCAAGAAGTGGTGAATGGTTTTCTGACTTGTGTTGCCCAGGACAACAATCAATGCCTGGCTAGAAGTGACAGACTGAATCATGACCTTTCAAAGCCCAGAGGTTTTAGCTTCAAAGAGAAAACCAAACCTGGACTCTGTCTCCAGAGGGGAAAAGGAACAGTTGAAAGGTATAACTAAAAATAAGAAACTTCTCTCATCCTTAGTCCTGGTTGTTTGCACCTTAAAAATAGCTCTCCCTCATCTGAGCCAGTGCGAGGCAGACAGGAGGCCAGAACAGGAAATGCTTGGCTGAGAGTGGTGGGCTCTAAACTTCCATCATAGTTGATTTTGGCAGGGAGGTGACATGTTTTCCTTTTTAGACTCAACCTTTTTGGTTCCAAGTCTGAGAAGTCTAAAACTTCAGACTCCTTCCCATCACATGTGCAGTCGGTGCCCTGCAGACCTTCTCCTGGGCTCCGTCCTTTCAGGGGATTGAGACTTGGACTCACCTTTCCTCAGTTGCCGTGAAGGGGCTAAGGTGACCCTCAGGAACTCAGACCTCATGTTGTGTTTTACTTTTTTTAACTCTACATTCAGTAGAATATTTTATGTGTAGCAAAAGGTAGGTGAGGCCTGTGGGAGGAAACCAATTTCTGAAGAGGACCTCTGCCAGCCTTCCAGGGGGCACAGCCAGAGCTGAGGGACAGGGCAGGCCTGAAACACAATGCAATGGGGGTCTAAGGTGATCTGGCCCGGAAGGGAAAGGCAGGAGGGGGATCCTGGTTCCTTCCCTGCCAAATACAAAGTACTCCCCATGCTATCCTGACCTCCCTTAAAAGCATCTTCCTGCCTCTGAGTCTCTAGGCTCTGTGCCTCTCTGCACTGTCCCCAACCGATTGGCTCACATCCCCACTAGACTGAGTTTGCCTCTTCCTTCTTTTCCTTCCCTCCCTTCCCTGTTCTTCTCTCTCTCCCTCCCCTGCTCTCTTCTTTCTTTCTTTGTTTTCTTTCCTAGCTGTGATGGTTTAGCTGCAAAGAGGTGATTTCGACCTTTTAGGCAACTGCTTTAAAAACCTCTGTCAACATCTCTCCGGGTGTGGGATCTTCTCAGTGGGTGGGAATCACAGCAATGACTTAAACCAAGGCCCCAAGAAATAATCCCAGTGCAGTGGGAATAAGGCATGGCTTTATCTTTTTTTTTTTTTTTTTTTGAGTTCACATTTTGGCATTTTTACTAACTTGCTAAATAAAGCAATTTGCTCTTTTTCTCTTTTAATTTCCTATTTATAAAATGGTGGTGAGCCCAGAACTAAATATTCCTAGTAGCTTAAGCTATGGTTCTTAAAAGCCATAAAACAAGAAAATGTGGAGGCAGTGGAATCTTATTCTGAACCACTGAAGTATAGTTTTAAAATTCTGATGAACATAGAACCACCCAGAGAAGTAGAAAAAGTGAGTTAAAAAGTAAATACCCAGGTCTTTTTCTTCCGAGATTCAAATCCAGTAGGTCTGGGCTGGGGCCCAGGAATCTGAATTTTATTCAGCTCCCTGCATAGTTCTGGGGGAGGTGGTCTGGGCCTACACTCTGAGAAACACTGTAAAGAGACAGTGAAGGGCTGGGATGTGTTCCAATATGATTGTGATTCAGGACTTTCCATAGTTCCAAATTCCCTTGATGTCACTACAGTCTGTGGATGTCAGAAATTTCATCCCCCACAGTTTTTTTCTACTCATGAATCACTTAAGAAAAAAAAAAAGGGAAGAAAAGAAGACAGTTAATTTTGCCTTCTATCACTTCAACTTTGCTCTCCAAGAAACTCCACCCCATACCTACCCTCTGGCATCCCATCCACACTAATGACATTCATCACTTATTAAATCAAGATTTAGAGAAAGAAAGATACTCATAAACTTGAGCAGCATGAGAATTGTGGGAAGAGAGTGGGCTTCATAGTCAGGCTGACTCAGGGTTCTGTGTATCCATTGAAAGTTACTGACCTTCTCTAAGATTTAGTTTCTTCATCTGCTAAATGGGAAGGATCATAACTACCTGAGAGGACTGTTGTGAATGTAGAATGGCACAATGCTTAGCATAGCAGCGGCTTAAAAATCTGAGCTCTCCTCACCTTGTTTCTCTTTCCTTTCTCCATTTATTGAACTATATCTGCCCTATTTCTTACTATACACCAAACAGAGAAACACACTAGAAGCTCCATAGTTGATCACCTCTCTCCATTGACCACTTTAAGTTGACCTAGTTTTCATAGACTGGACATGCACCACATGTATGTTTCAGTACAGAAGGCCTAGTTCCTTATGTTGACCACCCCTATCTTTTGACCAGTTATTACTTATGGTCCCTTGGGTGATCAACTTACAGAGGTTCTACTGTACTTCATAACTTGCAATGTGCTGTACCCTTTGAATGTGTGGCACTGTCCTCAGCTCTATAAGAATTCTGCAATGGGTGGAAAAGAACCCTTGAAGTTATCTGGAAACTATATATACTTACAGCTTAATTTTGTTAGTGTTTTTCAGTCTGGATTTTGTGTGCAAGGCCATTTTATCCATTAGGTGTTGTAGGCAGAAAGTCCAGGGCCTACGAGAATGTTTGAGAGCTGAATAAAAGGTCTTTTGGCTCCAAAATATGAAACACAAAAACTGCAAAATAGAAATTAATAAACATTTAGACAAATGTCTAGGAAACAGTATCATATCTACCCCATTAAGTTTTAAATTTAACTTAAATGAAACACAACTATTTCATTTTACTTGAAAACAATTTGTAGGTTAGGTTTTTCTCACTTTGCAAAAATTTCTAAATATGCATCATGATTGCCAAAAACTCTCAGGCAATTCTAAATTAAAGGAATTAGTCATAGTCAAATAATTTGAAAAGCTGAATTATAAAAGAAGAAGTTTTCAATTTTTTTAAAGCAAAAATTCTACTTAATATGGGAGGATGATTTGGGGTGAATGAAGCCTCCAAATGTCTAGGCCTCTAAGGGTCTAAAATAGCCCCATTTCTCTGCTCCACAGGTCAGTGAAACTACTGCCTGAGTTCATTCATTTCACGCTTGATCTGCATGGGGGAATTATATGTGTTTTTTCTGATTATTCTTTTATAATAATGTTATCATAGTATCTTATAATAACATTATAAAAGAACAACATTATAAGGGAATGATACTGCCTTTATTATTAGACATGTCGCTTTCCTTCTAACTGATGGATTGAGATTTGCTTGCATTCTTTGAAGTTCAGTTTGGGCTAAATTATAAGCTTTGTCAAGGCAGAAGCCAAGGCTGCCTCTTGATTGCTCTAGGCCAAGTACACAGTGGAGTCTCAGCCCACGGATAAGAGCCCAATGAATAAATGAACAAGGCAGGAGCCAGAATTGAAGTATTATATTAAGGCTAACCTCTATATAAGCTGAAAGGTGGTTCTGATCTTATCACACTTCTACCATTGTTCAAAGCTATGGTGCAACTCATTACCACCTGGTATGAGAGGTGTCAGATGATACACAGTAAGTTCCCCCCACAGGGCCTTAGAAAATGTCACCACCTGTTTCCTGTAATTGTAACTATCTCTACACAATAAATGAGCACCTGAAGCAAAGCATGATGATGTAAAGTCAGGCTCCTCTGAGGGTTTACCTTTAGTGCATTTTGCTCAACTTAGACAATGAGACTGGTTATCTAGTCTAAGGTCACCTAAGAGAAGAGTTGGGCTTTTTCCCCTGAGGAGCAGAGCTTCCTTTGAATATGCTATGATTTACTTAGAATGCCTCACTCCTCTGTTCTACCTGAACTCCCAATCATTTGTTTTTGTTGGGTTTTTATGGTTTTTAGGTTGTTGTTTTTAATTTGAGACAGGGTCTCACTCTGCCACCCAGGCTGGAGTGCAGTGACACCATCATAGCTCACTACAACTTCAAATTTGTGGGTTCAAGCGATCCTCTTGCCTCAGCCTCTAGAGTACCTAGGACTACAGGTGTGTGCCACCATGCCTGGCTAATTTTTCATTTTTTGTAGCGACAGAATCTCGTTCTTGCTCAGGTTTATCTCAAATTCCTGGCCTCAAGCAATGCTCCTGCCTCAGCTTTCCAGAGTGCTAGGATTACAGGTGTAAGCCATGAGGCAGCCCCAGTCAGTCTTTAAAACGCACTTCAAGGTTCATCTCCTCCATGAAGCTCCCCCTTTACAACCCAGCAGTTTCTCTCTCCTCAGTGGTCCCCCAAATAGGTTGTACATGTCACTGATCTCAAGGGCACTCATGGGCCCTTAAAAATGTTAATGGCGGCCCATGCGACCGGTGCGCAGTCTCCTTGGGCTGGCCGCAACCCTGGGCCCAGGCTCCCGAGGCTACTGGGTGCCGCCACGCCCACACCGCTCTCCCGGGCCCTGGTGGCCAGACTCAGAGGACCCGTTGACCCCTCTGTGGCAGTTAGGGCCGCGCCATGTGACCAAGCAGTTCAGGCGTCATGGTACAGCCTCTGGGGTCTTCCTGGAGTCGCTGTGGCCGTCGCAGGAGCAACTGCAGGAGCTGGGGGCTGAAGAGCGTGAGTGGTTCCCGAGCCTGGCGGCCATGTAGGAGTCGCTGCGGGAGCAGCAGCTAGCCCAGGAGGAGAAGCTTCGAGCCAGAGAGCAGCACATTGCAGAGTGCATGGCCAAGATGCCAGTTGATTGAGAACTGCGGCGGCAGCCGCAGGAGCGCTGGGAGAAGGCACAGGCAGACAAGGAGAGAAGGGCCCGGCTCCAAGCCGAGGCCCAGGGGCGGCTGGGCTACCGTGGGGACCCAAGGAGCTCCCACTTCCAAGAGCTGCTCCAGGACCTAGAGAAGCAGCAGCACAAGCGCCTCAAAGAGCAAAAACAAAGACTAAAGAAGGAGGCAAGAGCTGCTGCCCCCAGCTCCTGAGCTTTGACCTTTCCCAATAAAGCTTGCTACCTGAGTCTTTAAAAAAAAAAAAAAAAGTTACTGGGCTGCCAATACAACATTCATGATGGTCCACACTGGGACAAGTCCTACCTTGAGGTGGCACTAGAAAATTCAAGTCATATTAAGATTTCCCCAAACCCCATGACGTCCTTATTAAGGACCATTTCCTACCTTTCAAAATGAGACTTATCCGAATGTTAGCAGGAAATGATTCAGAAGTTTTAGCCAGGTCCTCCAGTCCCATTCCTGAAAGGTAATACAAGAACCAGAATTAGATTAGCTACAGTTTACACCATCTTAGACACTGAGTCATCATGAACTACACACCCATACATATACATACACGTACACACATAGCTGTTGGCTAAGGAACCAAGGATTTCCTTTCTTGGAATTTAAGGCATTGTGAAATCTGGTTGCCCAGAGCAACGCTCAGATACCAGCCAAATAACCACTGTATGTTAGCAGTATGACTTGTCTAACAACAAGTAAAAAATAGACTTAGAGGAAATGAAAGCTCCCATAGAGGATAAACTCTGACTTCATCTCACTTTCTTTTGTCCCATGCCTACACACACACACACACACACACATACACACGAACACATATACATCTCAAGAAATACTTCCAGGGCAGAGGGTAACTCTTCCTTCTCCTCTTATAAACTCAATAAAGGACAACTATGCTCAGAATTTGTGTCTCTATATAATAACCTTAATTGACATGAATTGTTTTCCTTAATATATGGATTTGCAGAAAAGTGAAGAATCTCTCCCTTGAATCAAGATACATTTAAATCTTACACAAAATTGGAGGTCTTTCAGCACTTGAAAGGCAGGACCTCGTGAGCTCACTTTGAAAATAAGAAGTATCTTTTCCAAGACAAGTCACCCACACCAATGCAATGAGCAAACTGTAACACCTCCTTAAAAATGAACAAAGGTCCTTTTTGTTTAGGTCAATGCCAAAGCCTTCAAACTCAATTGCACTTTGTTATAAATCTCATAGATAATGCATTTTTCTAAGAGTGCATTAGTAACTTCTTATAAACCCACACCAAAGCAAACAGAGGTTAATCTTTCTTCAGTGACTTCACGCTAAGCAGCTGTGTGTATCAGAGTGAATAGGTAAGAGACTGTGTATAGTATGATGTCTACCTAAGTAGATAACTCTCTTTTCGTGAGACAAAGAAAAGAACTCATTTATTTATTTTATTTCATAATACAACTAAGACTGAAGATGGGTTGAACACATCTTGAACACTTGCTTAAATGCACTGTACGATGTGCAAAAGCATTGAGCTCTAAAGAGTTGAGCCATAATCCTAGTTGTCACGACAACTTCTGGAGAGGTTTGCTGCTCCTTTATAAGGAGGTCAGGTGCAACTCACATAGAACAGTGTGACTTCCTCAAAACTTGGATGAAACTCCAGCCACATTAAGTACCATGGAGCCTTCTCTTTACTGTCCCTGCAGAACATTAGTTTTTGTGTCATCATCACATCTGATGTATTTGAGTAATTTTTATAATATTTGTTTTTCTTAAAACATGGCATCAATGATACCTGAACCGGTTATTTATTGGAATAGTTTTTACTTTCAAAACCACCATGCAGCCATTAGTGGTGTTATTAAGTTATTTGCTGCATTCGTCTCATTCTGCAGGAGAGTTTTAGAACTAGAGAAGGGGTTGATCCCAAGTGTTTTTGAGCCGGGATCAACCTTCACTCTACGGAGGAAAGAACTAAGGTCTGAAAAGTAAGTTAACTTGCTGAAGAGGCGGGATGGATATTTGAGCCCACGTCTGTCTGACTCCAATGCTAATGATTTTTACATCCCAGTAATGGATTATGCTGCCAAGCCCTAAAAGAAGAAGGCATATTTAGACACTTCATTAGCAATTTGGGTGCTAAAAAGCATCCTCTTAGCCAGAAAGGATTAAACTGCTACCCACGGCTCCCATCTCAGATCCAGGGAGTAGTCTGAAGAAATCCGACTTAAGGACCATGGAAGCTGCCGCCACCCAGCTGTAGTATCAGTTTCAGATCAAACTGATCCAGAAATCCTGAGCAGGTCATTAGGGTGGTGTCAGGACTGTGGTACCACTGACAACATTGCTATGTTGGCTTTCTCTGCCATATGGGAAGATTGTCTTTTCCAATGACTTCAATTTAATCTAAATGCTAATTTCATTTAACCAAATATAGTTAAAATCACCCAGAATGGGCTTGTAGGTGAGTGAGGAGCCGCAAAACAGAAGCTAGTCAGCTTTCAAGCTGTGCTTCTCATTAAGGAAATAACTTTCTTTGACATTATTTGTGAAATTGGATAAGTAATGAATGTCTAATGTGTGTTGCTAGGACAGGTAATAGGACACTAAGGAAAGGACAGTGGACTGCTGGTGGCGCTACTTAATCACGGGTCTCCTCCACTTTTCTGCCATTAACAGGCTCAGTAACTCACTGCCTTTTCATTCCCTCAGTTGTGACATGGTGAGTTTAAGCTGAAAGTCTCTAATGGTCTTTGCTAAAATTTTACAATCCTTACATCCTTATCTGATTCTTTCTCTGAATCACCTAAAAAGTTTAATAATATAATCTTACCTCAAGATTCTTTTAAAAAGAAGAAGAAGGAAAAAAAACACAATCGAGCACAGACAGAGATTCATTTAGATCCCTAAGTGCTGGCAAATCCTTCCTACCTTCCTTTAAGGTCCAGCCCACCTTCCTGCCCAGAACCACAATGTCCTTGATAAGACAGCCATGGCCAAAGATGGCAACCAAAACCAGCAAGGGAGACAGGCAGGCGGGGGTCAGAGTGTGCTGGGCCAGGGAAGAATCAGTGCTTGACAGATGCAGGTCCTGCCCCAAAAAAGATTTCCAGAGAGTTCCTCATTACGAAGAACTTTCATCCCTGCTTGGTTACCAAGAGCTAAGAAAGCACTTCATCCTGGAACTCAGTGTTCTCTGCCCATTTTCTTCTATTTAATCCTCTTTGATTTTGCAAAGGATTTTGTAGGTCTGGTATATCTCCACATGACAGCCACCAGGAAAGCTGGTGCCCAGGTCTGCCACATGAGTGGTTTGCCCCATCAGCCATTGCATTTCTTTTCTCCCAACTAAGCTGTGAGAGGTCTCCTCTTAGGAGGAGATAATACTGAGAAGCATTTGGGTCCTGAATTCTCACTCTTTACCTCTTTCCTGTAAGCATATTCGCTCAGGGCAGCCTGTGGGCCTCTCTCTAAAATCCATTTCAAAAGCTAGATTTAGCTCTTACTGTCGAATTTATTCCGACATGAAAAGAGCCAAAATGCTTGTGCCTTTTATGGTTTTCATTCAAAGAACATTTCCGTCCATGAGACATGCAAAATGGCTTTGCAGCACCCAACTTGTCATAGGCTGTATTCAGCTCTGTCCTGAGAAAGACCTCAGCCACTCAAAGAACCCAGACGTCATTTCCCGTCATGTTCTTTCATATTAAATGCTCCTAGCTGCTCTCTGGCGCTTTAGTTAGCAATAACTAAATATTGCTTTAGCACTCGCCACACAAAGAGCTTCCTGAGAGCAGTAGGGGGGACATGCTAGGGCTGAACAATCAGGGCACTGTTTCTATGGAGTGGTTTGCCTCCCAATGCCACGTCAAACGACAGTGACCCGAGAGCGCTGCTCTACTTCTGAGCTTTAGGTTGTGTGACTTTTGCCTCATTTGAGCAAAAGAGCCTGGCTGGGATTTAGAAATAGCTAGCAAAATGAAAGCAGGCATCAAAATGATTTTGAAGAAAAGCAAATCATCTTCCAAAAATATAGGTGGAAAAAATCTTGGTGAGCACAAGAGAAGCATTGGGTAGGGTTAACCATGGACGGATGTGGCTCAGAAGGTTGTATTTTTAAGGCCAGACTCCAGTTTTCATTATATTGTTGCTATGCAAGTAAATAAATGAGCTCACTGCTACACCCAAGCTAGGCGGAGAGAATTTATAGAGAATTAATAAATCCAGGATAGGCAACATGTGGCTTTTTTTCTGGTCATAGAAAAGCAACTAGTAACCTTGGATTTTAAACAGACCAACTTCTATAACTTTATATGTAGTTTCTGAAAACTGGATCCCAGTTCTAACAGGCAGGAAGTGGATAATAGTGATGTTTCTATTCTTAGGGTTTTCTTTAAAGGAAGGGTTCAAATATTTCATTCAAGACAAGAGGTTATTATAAAACCTGACAAATAGTGTGGTGGCTCTGTTAATGTTTTTTAAGGGCGTTTAAGTGAAATAAGCCCTTTCCAACAGGCAGTTTTTGGAAATCTAAATAGTCTTGTTAATGCATGAAACCCAAAGCGAGATAATATAAATAAATTAGAGGGTAGGAGGGAATTAGAGATCGAAAGGAAAAAGTCTACTTTTATTTTCCTCCTATGCCAAAAAAAATGCAAATACATGACTGCTAATCAGTGAAATACCCTTTGAATAGACATTCCTAGGTACTAAGCCAGCTTATAAACGTATAATCATTATGGTCCAGGAGCACTTTGTAACTTCTCCTCAATTACCCATTATGTTTCCTGAGCACCATCTGGGTGACTTAGTTCCTAAGCTGGCCTTAGGGCAGAGCACCAGAAACTGGTTACAGATAGTCCTGCTCTCCTGCATTCATGGGTCAACTCCATTGGTCTGTAATCAAAGTGTCCCTAGATATCAGAGGCAAAGGATTGTGCAATCCAGGCCATTCCAAATGTTGCTTTGTAGAGACACAGAGAGACACAGAGAATCTGGTGACAAAGAAATTAGAATAGTTATCATTTCTGTGCCCCATGATTCTCATGGAAGAAAATCCTTCCAAGTAGGAAATCTTATTATTTTTAAAAAATTTTTCAAAATTATAAACAATTCTATTTTTATCAATTTTATCATTTTTGACACATACAAAGATACATGTACAGACAGGTAAGTAGATAGACAGGTAATGTAGAACTAGGAATAACATGATAAATCACTAGAGTGTGACCAATGCTGTTGAAGTAACCTGTGCTCCTTCTCATCCCATCTTTCTCCCATCCACTTCACCCAGCTCTTTCTTTGAAAGAGTAGGATTTTTGTTTCCTTTTTTTATTGCTTTGTTCTTAATTAGGATTTCTGGTAGACTACGTAAGAAGGGAAGGAGTCAAAATGACAGCATGCTGGAGGAGAGAGGGATTGATAGAAGTTGTGATAGGTTCCGAGTAGGTGAGGGGCAGGGCTGGCATCAGAAGGAAACGTAGCAGAACACAGCAAGACCTGAGGATTGCCTGGGCTTGGGGATTTGCCTCCATGAATGGTGGCAATCTGTATCATTCCCACTTCCCTTGGTGCTCCACTGAGCTAGCAGCCCAAGACTGGGAAGCTGAAGTTCTTTCAAGTGCATGGCCTCTGCGGGTACTCATGCCCCAGTCATAGGCACTTAGTCAGCTCTGTGTTAAGATGAAGAGGATGCCCAAGAAAAGAGGTGCCCCAAGTAGACTTGCTGACACCTTGGCACAAGTGACACCATATGAGCAGAAGTTGCCTTAAGACGAAATATTTTTTTGCTTCTAAACATTCCAGAGAAATGGATATGTGCCCTACTTCTTGGTGAACTTAGCTTGTGGTCTTCCTCATCTGATTAGAATTTCAATAAAGTGTCCTGAGTTTGGAGCCTTGCCATCTTTCTCTTGGATAAAGATCTTTATCCCTAAGCCTGATAGAAGCACGTTTTCTCTGGGGCTTTCCATTGGAGTGTCTAGAGCTGCTCTAGTAATACTACGTAACTGTGACACCAATCCTGATATGAGCACTGTAAAATAATAACCCAAGTCCTCTTTATGGTCCTCAAGAACCAAAGATCTTATCACTTACTGCTTTGATTTGAAATCCCCATTGCCTCTAAGACCTCACTTTCAACACTTTATACATCTGTGAAGATTAAAGTCTTTCTGACTTCTATGTAGAATGATTAACTTTTGTTTTGTACCGTGATTGAATCATGAAACATTTTGAAAGCTAACAGCTTTGAGATCTGTGATTATTAAGATACAAATAACATCCTTATCACATTAGAAAGCAATTGACTATTTGTCTTGTTCCCACTGTCTTGTCTCCTGCCTTCCTGGTGATCATTGATTGTGTGTTGGACGTTATATTTTTAACATATTTGTAGAAATAATTTAAGGCCTATAGAAATGTTCTCTACCTCCAGAGAGAACTCTGTTTCCTTCTGCCAACTCATATACACATATAAATCTAACTTCATGCTTTGAGATGTTCTGGGCAACCTTGATGACTTAAAGCCTGACTTCAGACTGTGAAGGATGGGCTTACATCCAGTTAATCCTTACTATTGGATGCAGTCCTTAGGGTCCCAACTTAAAGTGGGGGATGGTTTATTGGAGTTCCTACCTTCATGAGCCCCCAAATCCTAGATTCCACCTTATTTTAAGAAGCTGTAAAAAATGTAGCATAGCCTCTCAGACTCCTGTTTCAAATTGGCAAATGTCCCCAGGGAAAAGTCAGCCTCACCTCTATGAATTCCTTCTCTTTCAAATTTTGACTTAGTAATTCTTTACTATCCTTTAACTCTCAATGCTATTAAGAAGGTCTTCTATATCTTTCATTCATTTTTTCAAAATTGTCTTTAGCGGAATGGTTACTCTGAATTACCCAAGTCCATGATTTCTGAAAGTCAAAGTCCAAGGTAAAATCTATGTAACCTAAGTGACAATTACAGTAACAATAGCTAAGGCATATGGTTTTCCTCTTCATTTCCTTTAATACTTGTAATAGTCTATGACATAACTGTTATTATTTCTATTTTACTAATAAGTAAGGCTTCAAATGGTCATGTTTTCCTAGCAAGTAAGCAATAGATGGATTTTACACAGGGTTGCCCAACTTAATAATAAAGCTAATGGACAACCAAGGCTGGTTATGTTGAAGTCCAATGGATTTAGCTCCAGTTCTGTCCAAGTCCAGTTCATGTCATCCATTACCACCCCCGCTTCCAACCTGATCCTTCTGATGAGTAAGCGACCCAGTGGGGCCATGGCTTCTGGTACCCAGCTTCTCATGACACGAGCCTGTCTCATGTCCTCAGAATAAAGCTAGCAAGACTCCCATTCCTTTATGCTGTGTTTTCCCTCTGATGTCAAGATAAAAAGTAGCGTTTGTTTAGACTTCTTTTTTCCAAAACACTCCCCCATATGTTTCTAGCTTGTGGCTAAGAAGAACCCAGGTGTTTGTGTCATGTGCAGGCTCCACTGGGGAAAAGGAAACCAGAAACTACCTTGCAGCCCTCCTCATTCTCCAGTAGTAGTTTCACCCAAATGCTGGTACATTCTTCTCTGGTTTCTGATTTCTCAACTTCACCTAACATCCACCCTGCTGCCCTGGCACCACCAGGCTTCTCCCCTTGCCCAGTGCTACCACACGTGGCTGATAAAGGCCAGTTCTCCTCCTTAGCCATTGGGTCCACTCGATGTAGAGCTGGCTTACCTGGAATCTGAGTTGATGCTATAAAGGCAGACACTGTTTAGTACCCTCTCAAGTTCCAGACCATCTTGCTTAAAAATAGCCTTGAGTTTACCTTTAGTTCATGTGGATTCACGCAATACATTTATCCAACACCTGTTATATTCAAGGTACTGTGCTGTGCCCTGTTGTTACACTTAAATGATTAAGAAATGGTCTCAGACTCCAGAATGCTAAGAGAAGAGATGAGATGTACCTCAACAGTCAAACCACAAGTGATAAGTTCCGTTAGAGATGTGTGGATAGCACGTTCAGGAGGAGGGAGAAATTTTATCTGTCTGGGAAAGTCTTCATGGGAGAAAGGCATTCAACCTGGCCTTGAAAATCGAATAAATGAATATGAGGAACTAAAGAAGATCATCTTAGACAAAGACACCACGAATAAAGGCACAGATGTGTGGGCGTGCAGGGCATTGATGAAAACAAAGAAGTTCAGTCTTGCCAAGGCTTGTAATTGGTGAAGAGCCTGGAGGCCCTGCCTTCTGAAGCTTTCTGAGTCCTGAGGAAAGAGGGCAACAACTCATAGTCGAAGACAAAGGGTGGCAGACTAGGGGCCAGAGACATGTTTAGCTTGGCCAAGATTTTGTTTTAAAAATTTGAGCCAATTTTGAAAACCAGGAGATTTCACATAAAATTCCAGATTTCTGGCTTCCCCTGAAAATCTGAACAATCTGGTGACACAGGGCTCAATGTCTACCTGCTTCCTGTAGGATGTGCGTTCTACCTCCCCAGCGCTGAAGCCTGGCCTGTTTCTCCCTACACCTGACCTGCTTGGCCCTGCAAGCATCTGAGTATTGGACCCTCACCCTATCCCCAGGACACACCCAGGGAAACCAAGCCTGGGAACATCAGTGAAGAACTCCCCGGGGCTCTCTTCCAACTGGCTGACTTTCACCCATGCTGGTTCTCCATGTTCCCTCGCCTTCCCTACTACCCAAACACAGACTCCCTTCTTTAAAATTTCAGCACACATGGCTCTCAGAATTATGAGACATAAAAGTATCTATTCTACAGTATATCCCAAAACAGCTCCTGCTTCCAGTGTCTGAGGCTCAAAGTGGTGCAAATAATATACCCACTGTCAAAGTGGTGGGTGGAGGGACAAGCTGAGTTTGTTCCCTTGTTTTCATGTAAACAGATTAATGAGAGAGCCAACATAACCCCAGTCTTCGAACTTCTGATCCCACCCTGCCAGGGCCCAGCCTGGAGATGTATTTAACAGACTCTCCCCTCCTCTAAATGTCTACAGTCTGCCTGGAGCGCTTGTCAAAGTCTCTGTCTTGGGACTCTTCTGTTTTGCCGAGAATGGCATACTAACGTCAGGGGAAGGTCCCATTCCTCATCAGGACAGAAAATCCTCATTTGGATTCAAATGAGAGGGTACTAAACGGTATTTTTCAAATACTCTGCTGGGGTAACTGGGGTCACAGTTGTAGTAGCAGTCAGTCACGGAGCCCCGGGAGACCTCCCAATTTTACCCTTTGTGGCAACACTAATTAATCAAGAGGTCAGTTTGGTAATTCCTAAGGCTAAGCCTTTGTAACTATAAATAAACACATAGAATGTAAGGAATGCAGAAAAGAAAAACAAACAGAGGGGGAAAGGAAATGAAAAACCTGACTTGATTTCATTGAGAAAATTAGTTTTAAAATGTCCTTTGTGTAGCAATTCCTCTAATGCCTAATCATACAAATGTCCAGGAGATTTCTTCTCTACCTGAAGGCCTCTTTGCCAGGCCTTGGTGTACATCTTAGGCTGAGGTTCAGCAGTTTGGTGAGGCGGAACGAGAAGAGATAGCAGAAAAGTTTTTGGGTACTTGTGTCAAGCAGGAAGAAAAACCCTTAATAAACCACAAAACCGGAGACTTTGTAAGGTACAGCTCAGTCAGCACTTTCCTCCGAGGAGAGAACACACAATTGCCATCAGAGTGACCCAAGCAACCAACGGGTGGAGGTGGACAATGTCCAAAAGTAGACAACTTCCAGCTCCCTGATCCTGCAGACAGCACAACAAGGATCGCAGCACACGCTGGACATGTCTGACCAGATGCAAAACACTGGTCCCATTTAAATGCCATTTGTGGATCAACATGAATTAGACGGTTACACTGGGGAGGCTAGAATTAGGGGAGGCTGCATTTGGTTGGCTTTTCCCCTCTGTGGTTTTCACCATCTGCTTCTTTGAATGCATAAACAAGGAAAATGACTGGTTTGGAATGCAAAGTTTTTAAAAACCAGATGACCACAGGCATCCTCTAAATGAGAAAGAAAGAGCAAGTTGGGATTCTGTGACATTTGTCAGGAAGGGAAATGTTGAATACCGGGAAGCATTAACGCTCTCTGCCAGGGAAGATCCACAATGGCAAGGAAAAGCTTTGGCCGTGACCCTGCCTTTCTTTTCTGAGGTCCTGCCATTTCCTTCTGTTTTACCTGGTGCTATTTTCAGACACTAACACCACCACTTCTCCCTCTCTGCCCCCTTCTGTTTTTTTTAAACCAAAGATGAACCGTTACACTGGACTTCAGCATAACCAGCCTTGGCTTTCCATTAGCTGTATTACTAAGTTGGCAACCTTGGATAAAATCCACTCTTATAAACTTTTAGGCTGAACAAAAGCTGCGTTGTGAGCAAGTTCTAGTACAAAGCCAAAGCAGAGAGCTATAAATAGAGGGGCTGATGAGATAGACTAAGGGATGGTCTTCATCTCTCTCCCAGACAATAGTGAGCAAATTAAAAAAAAAATATATATATATAAGGACATTAGGAACACAGTGTGTTTTGCTTTAGCAAAGAGCATCCCACTTTAAAGAGGAAGGTTTGCTACCCACAATACAGTGGCTGCTCTGTGAAATGGTTCTCTATGCTCCATGCCAACGAAACTTAAAGCAATAGGTTCTTTTTTTAAACTTGAGACAGTGGAGAGACTTGATGGAAATGTTGACTGCATACTAATCTCCTTTATCTTCATGGCAAGAGATAATCAGCTGTAAGCACTAGGGATTTAAAATCAAATTGAACTCAGGGATTTTAAAGCCCCTGGAGAGAAGAGCATTGGTGCATTTGGCTGAGTTCCACCCGTTTCAGCTTAAGACAGACATGGAGCATTTTTCACATAGTTTTGTAGGCAGCCTGACGCCAGAGTTTGCACATCAGAGAAAGGATAAAAGATGATGGTTTCTTAGGGAATAACCACCTCGTCCTAATTTGCACTATTTCTTCTCCTTAAAGATGTCTTGGACAATATTTGAGGTGGGCACTGTTAATGATTTGGGCAGGGGTGGGTTAGACATAAAGAAGATCCTGGCAATTTAGAAGCCCTTGGAGGATTAAATATACTTCAAAATGAGTTCAATGTAAGTCATCTCTCTGCCAGTGTTTTGGACACCAGCGAAGTATGTAGATGTGAAAACAGGAGCCTGCTGAGTGAGATTTATTTCATTGGCATTGATTCCAGATGCCAGAGTCCTGATGAGTATATTTGACTTCTGACATCCTTTGGATGGGGTACTGTTAGGAATGTTTTCTTCCCTGGTGGAAATGAGAAAATGATTAGACACCAGAGGTCAGGAGACCTGAACTCTGTTTCTGGTAGTTCCCTGACTTAGTATTGTGTTTGTTTCATAAATTAGATTGAAACCTCCTAGAAGCTTCTAAGGACAGCACTGTTTGAACATTGGCTTTGTAAAGCACTCTGATGACCCATGGAATTTTAGTTATAATCATCATAATAATATCTGATGAAGAGGCACATTGGGGAAGATATGAGAGGAGTTTTAAGTGGATGGACTCTATTTGCATTATTCACTTTGCAAATAATTTCAGAGCCTTTAAAAAAATATTTAGCATACTTCACTTTGGATGTTCCAGAAATATCATCTAGGACTTTCATAATTTAAAAATGAGTCTTCTTGAAAGTGTATTTTGGGAATTGAGACTTCATGGGATGAACTTTGAGATGACTTTATCACCATGAAGAGGGTGATAGAATTTCAGGGGCCAGGCATGGTGGGTCACACCTGTAACCCTAGCACCCAAGGAGGCAGAGGCAGGTGGAGTTCCCTGAGCTCAGAGGTTCGAGACCAGCCTGAGCCAGAGCCAGAGTGAGACTTTGTCTCTACCAAAAAATAAAGCTGGGCATTGTGGCAGGCACCTGTAGTCTCAGCTACTTGGGAGGCTAAGGCAAGAGAATTGCTTAAGCCCAAGAGTTGGAGGTTGCTGTGAGTTATGACACGAGAGCACTCTACTGAGGGCCACTAAGTGAGACTCTGTCTCAATAAAAAAAAAAAAGAAAAAAGAAAAAACCCTTCAAACTAAGACGATTGAAAGCCAATTAAAAGTAAAATTCAAGAAATAAATAAATAAATAAATAAAAGAAACTTTTCAGGGACTTATTTCTCAATGGGAACCTAGAGAGATTTTAAAGTTTCTTAACCTGGTATCTTCTTGTCCCCTTCCTTTTCTCTCTTTCTGCTTTCTTCAATTTTTTTTTTTTTTTTTTTTGCTATCTTTTTATGGTAGAGAAAAGAAGGATGAATGCCCAATTAGAAGACTAGGAGATTCACTAAAGACCTGTGCTTAGAATTTTACATCCCTGTGTCTTTTTGCCCACAGGTGATAACCCCAGTGAGGACAGGCCATGGCTATGTATATGAGTACCCATCCAGGTACCAAAAGGACGTCTATGACATCCCTCCTTCTCATACCACTCAGGGGGTACGTACCAGAACCACAGTCACCCGGGGAGAAGAGCTCTTACCGCCATAGAGGAAAGGAAGTTCATGAATTATGTATATTTCAAATGAAGCTTTATTTAGGTTGTCCACCAAGTAGCCAAGTTAGCCAATGTTATTTAAATTATGTTTTCTGGATTTGCTTTATCAGGAAATGCTAGTCTTTATCGGATAAACCTTTTGTTGGCTTATCATTTTATTTCAGAATGTATACAATTTAAACTATAATTTAAAGTTACAGTGTAGATACTTCACGTAAGATCATCTTTTTTAATCCCATCTAAATCAAAGAATACAAAACGTACTAAATTCCATCAATACCTTCTGACTTGGAACGTTGCCAAAGATCAGGCCTGTACATAACTTGGTAAATAAATCCATCATTAAATACATAATTGTGTCAAAATTGACAACTGTTAAGACATTTTCATTCTGGATGACTTGAATGTTTCTCTTCAGGTATATGACATCCCTCCCTCATCTGTGAAAGGCCCTGTGTTTTCGGTTCCAGTGGGAGAGATAAAACCTCAAGGGGTATATGACATCCCTCCTACTAAAGGGGTAAGTAAGCTACTACAAAGCAGAAAAAAAGGGGGGTGTGTATGTGTGTGTTAGTTTATAGGGATAAAACAAGAAGGGCAAGCCCAAAAGGGGAAAAAGTATTTCTGATGAGAGAGCAAATGAAGAAAGGAAAAAAAGAAGGCAGGAAGAAGGGAGAGAGGGAAGGAGGGAGGGAGGAGGAAAGAAGGAAAGAAGGAAGGGAAATAATTAAAGATAACTCTAGAAATTCCATGTTTTAGGGCCTCTACTAAAAAAATGAGGAATCATGGTCCGATGGTGGTGGGTTATTGGGTTATCAGAACTTATTAACATTAGTGTCACTAAAGTGGGTAGACAGCCCCCCACTGCTAAATTTGACTAACTTTTAAAAGAAAATGGGGAAGCCACACAACTACAACTTGGACTTTAACTCTACAAAAGCAAACTATGTAACCTGATCATATGTGTCCTCATTTTAATCTGCAATTTAAAAAACAAACGACTTGTTCAAATGGGGAAGGCAATAAAGAGGGGCAACTGGTAGGAAAACCAGTTGGTTCTGTTGAGCAGATACTAACTGACCTGTTTACAGGAGGGTTTGCAGTTTACTCAGTCCTTCCCGTGCGTTAACTTGTTTGACTCTCTCAGTTACCCTCTGGAGTATACCTTATCCTTAGAGATAAGGGCCCTGGGTCTTGGAACACAGCTGATGTGATGATGGGAGGCCTGGGGGAGACCTCGGGTCTCCTGACACCCAGTCTCAGCATGGCTCCACCAGGGAGGATACCCGGGAGCTGGTTAGGAACACGGGGCGCAACCCAGGGCAGAGCAACCAGCCAGGAGGGCCCCACATATGAGTCAGCACCAAGAACCTGGGGGTGCATCTACTTGTCAAAGGGGGTGGGAAGTGAGAATGGAATACAGCGCCTTGGGAAATGCAAACAAAAAG
The DNA here is from genome assembly GCA_963573935.1 of Arctocebus calabarensis. NCBI lineage: Eukaryota > Metazoa > Chordata > Mammalia > Primates > Lorisidae > Arctocebus > Arctocebus calabarensis. The sequence goes on from CAUYON010114180.1 coordinate 45,984, forward strand.
GCACGGGACAGGGAATTCTGCCCTGCCAGGTCGAGGAATGTCCTGTTTCTCCACCTTCCCGTGAGCCAAGTGAACAGACAGGGTTTTGCTTTCTACTTACTCTGCAGGTGTATGCTGTCCCACCTTCCGCCTGCCGAGATGAAGCGGGGCCCAGGGAAAAAGACTATGACTTCCCCCCTCCCATCAGGCCAGCGGGAAGGCCGGACCTCAGACCCGAGGGGGTTTATGACATCCCCCCAGCCAGCAGCAGGCCGGCAGGGAAGGACCTTCCCATGAAATACACCTGCGAGGCCCCAGCGGCTGCGGAGCCGGTGGCACGCAGGCACCAGAGCCTTTCCCTGAACCACCCACCCGCGCAGCTGGGGCAGCCGCTGGGCACTCAGAACGACGCCTACGATGTCCCCCGAGGAGCTCAGTTTCTTCAGCCATCAGCAGAAGCCAGTGAGAAAGCAAACCCTGAAGAAAGGGACGGTGTTTACGACGTCCCTCTGCACAACCCACAGGACGCTAAGGGCGCTCGGGACGTGGTAGACGGCATCAACCGGCTGTCTTTCTCCAGCACCGGCAGCACCAGGAGTAACATGTCCACGTCCTCCACCTCCTCGAAGGAGTCCTCACTGTCGGCCTCCCCATCCCCGGACAAAAGGCTCTTACTGGACCCAGATACAGCCATCGAGAGGCTTCACAGGCTGCAGCAGGCCCTGGAGATGGGCGTGTCCGGCCTCATGGCGCTGGTCACCACGGACTGGCGGTGTTACAAATACATGGAAAGTCACATCAACCAGATCCGCACCTCGGCGGACAAGGTGGAGCTGGTCCTCAGGGAGTACCTCCATTTCGCCAAGGGAGCGGTAGCAAATGCCGCCTGCCTCCCGGAGCTCGCCCTTCACAACAAAATGAAGCGGGAGCTCCAGAGAGTGGAAGATTCCCACCAGATCCTAAGTCAGACCAGCCATGACTTAAACGAGTGCAGCTGGTCCCTCAACATCTTGGCGGTCAACAAGCCCCAAAACAAGTGCGATGACCTGGACCGGTTTGTGATGGTGGCAAAGACAGTGCCCGATGACGCCAAGCAGCTCACCACCACCATCAACACGAACGCAGAGGTCCTCTTCAGACTGGGCCCCGGCAGCCTGCATCTGAAGAACGGGCCTGGGAGCATCATGAACTCAGCCGAGTACCCACACGGGGGCTCCCCGATGCAGCTGCTGCGTCCCGGGGACCTCAAGACACAGCCCCACCACAAGCCGTTGCCCCCAAGCCTGGGCAAGGAGCAGGCCCCTGACTGCAGCAGCAGTGATGGGTCTGAACGGAGCTGGATGGATGATTACGATTATGTCCACCTACAGGTAAAGCAACAAAACACCGGCACGCACATGTAGGGATCTGGAACAGATGTCTATGAGGCTAGCCAGCTGGGCTTCCAAACCAGGGGACACAATTAGGGTTGATCCCCGTGGTTCACAAATTGGAGGTGATAATGTACTGTAGGAAGAATGCCAGACTAAAGGGCCCCGAGTCCTTGGCTCTAGACATTTTTCAAACACTTATTGTGTAACTGACTTATTTAACCTTCCTGGGCCTTAATTTCCTCATTTGCAAAATGAATGATGTTGTATTAGATCCCATTGATATGGGCCAAGGCTGCAGGAGACTCACCAGGAGGATAGTGGGGCCTCTAATAGTAATACCAGCTCCACTTTGATTTGTATTGTATGATATAGTTTCATGTGATATTTTATTTGGGAAAAATGGTTTTACTATTAAAAAAATTGAAAGCTTCTGCACTAGAGAAGTTCTAAGGTGCCTTCTAGCTCTATAGTATATGTGTGTGTGTGTGTGTATAATTGCTTACACACTTAGCCCCATCTCAGACTTACCTGGAGGATTACTGGGCATTTGACAACTGGCCTAGACTAGAGCTTAATTTGTATGTGGGACATTGGGCAATCACAATCAGCCTCCCACAAGTGGGAATTCTTCCAAATTCCAAGCTGACCTAGGACTCTAAAAGTTTGCCTTTCCACTTTGAGGCATTAAAACCCTCTACCAAGATCCATGATTTAGAATTGGTCTTTCTATCTTATTCTGCCATTATTTTAGTTTGGTTGAAAGCCACGGATTTTACTGAAATACTGGGAAATGCTAATTTGGAGTAGAAAGCTGTAGATGATGTGAGGAAACTAGGAGTGAAATATGGATCACATTTAGACTTGCGTTGGAGGCTTATGAGTTCACACATAATCTGTTAGGAAAGAACCTTGAGAAATGTTACTTCTTAAGGAGGTTTGAAGGAGATTGTGCGTAACTCTGAAAATGGTAGTGGAGCAGAGAGCATGGAAACAGGTTTTAGTGTTTAGCCCCAACCTACACAATAATCCCAGAAGTCTAGTAGAGAAGCACGTCATCCCTGTCTGAGGTTCACAGTATCTAACCAGGCATGCACTTAATTGCCAAGGCAGGGGACAATGAAAGAGTACTGATGTGTTTGTCAATGAAATTGTTAGCATACGTGAATCATAATGATGATGTTATATGTTCTTTGTGTTGAAAAACAACAGGGCAAGGAGGAGTTTGAAAGGCAACAGAAAGAGTTATTAGAAAAAGAGAATATCATCAAACAGAACAAAATGCAGCTGGAACATCATCAGGTAAATTCAATCAGAGCACAACATTAGTTGGTGTTAGAAAAGATATCCTGCTCTGCAGGGAAGATTTAACTTCAAAAGATTATGATTTTGATCCTTCCAGCACACTGGCATAAATAAGCCCCAGCACGTATAATGGAGTATTAAAGCAAAGAGAAGGTTTATGGACTCGCAAATTTGTCTGGATTACATCTAAATGACAATTTTTTTTAGGCTAAGCTTACATATCTAAATAAATTAGGAGTATTTAGGGGAAGGCTTTTGGCCTAAGAAAAATGACCCACTCGATACAGCCCAAGCAATCAGGTTTTATATTACAGTAAAGCTGTAGAAGAGGAATGCAATAACAGAAAATGAAGATGAGCCAAGTCCAGTGAGAACCAGGACTATAAATTCTCTCTCCTTGTACTTCCCTTGCTTTTCTCTGTAAATCTGCTGCATTCTCCCTTATTTTCTGATGTTTCCCCTGCTTATCTAATACTTTGTCCCCTGTAACTTTACAGCCCCATAAATGGCCACCCAAAGCCATCATCACAGCTTCCTCTGCTGATGGTCAACTCCCTTCTGTGGCTCATCAAATTCCTAAGAAAGACAATGTGATTTGGCCGTCCACCCACTCCAATCTATCTATCTATCTTTTATTTCTCTCTCAACCGCAGTCTTTCTGACAACTGGCTTTGGTGTCCCTCGTCTAATCCAAGGAGCAGTGGTGGCGGGGGGAGTTCACTGTTTTCAAAAAATACCCAAGCGCATTTGCCAAGGACCTTGCGCAGGCATGTTCATTCAGAAGTTGTGTATGAGTAGGGCAGATAACAATGGGTGTTGCTTGGACAAGAGTATAAAAGTAAAGAAATGAGTTGAAGGTTTATAAGCCTTTTGAAGTGAAATGGTATGTAACAAGGTGAAAGGGCATGCTGTGTTCAGGAAGCCTGAGTTCAGATTCTTTTTTTGTTTGTTTGTTTTTTTGTAGTTCGGCCGAGGCCGGGTTTGAACCCACCACCCTTGGTATATGGGGCCAGCACCCTACTCGCTGAGCCACAGACACCACCCCAGATTCTTGCTTTATGGAAAACCAACTATGGCAAGTCAGGGAACCTCCCTGAACTTCAGTTATTTCTCCATAAAGTGGAATTCATCTGGGTGTACCTGGTTACATCTAAATAGCAAGATTTTTGATGCTAAGCCTGCATATCTAACATATCAGGACTATTTAGGGTAAGGCTTTTGGTCTCATGAAACGAGGTCCACTCAAGCTAATCCAAGCAACCAGGTTTTACAGTATACCCATAACAGGGGATTTCAAAAACAGAAAATGAAGATATAGCTGAGTCAGGTGAGAACTAGGATTGTAGGGATATTCTATGGTTTAATGGGATGATATATTGACAAACATGTATTATTTGCAAAAACATATGCTACATGAAATATAATTCATTATTATTAAATACCTTAGAACACTACTATTGTTTATGTTTGCCTTAGTATTTGGCCAAGTAGGACTGCAGAGCTGTAGGAAACTTGTTGAAGCCATAGTAATTTCTAAGAAGAACTAAGTAGATTCCCTAGAAAAGTAAAGCTGGCTGTGCATTCCTCAAGAGAAGAAGCAGGGTGAGGTTATCCCTATACTGACCCCTACTTCACGGTAGGAGATTAAATAAGTCCTAAGCTCAGGCCTAAGACAGTCCTTACCTGAAAAAAAGAGGTCTCTCCTGAGTCTGAGTGGAATAGCTAGAAATTATGATAATTGCAATTTAAATAATACACCAGTTGGGAGCAATAAACAAAGAAGGAAGAAAGTTAACACTCTGGTGGCACCTGTGGCTCAAGGAGTAGGGCACCAGCCCTATATACCGGAGGTGGTGGGTTCAAACCCGGCCCCAGCCAAAAACTGCAAAAAAAAAAATAAATAAAGATGTATGTTTAAAAAAAAAAGAAAGAAAAAGAAAATTAACACACAATGAGTCTAACTCTAGCTGAGGTCCTTTTCTTTGTTTTTTTTTTTTAACAAGTGAACAGTTTATTAAGAATTAAACAAACAAAAAAAAGAATTAAACAAAGGTATGATGTGATACAGTACAAGCAAGACACTCAAGATAGGTATAATAGTACTACCCACACAAAAACTTAAATTTCACCTCAAAAAAAAAAAATCACAAGACAAAAGAGAAAGCAATTTCACTGTTATAAAATAAGATATTTCATGCAAAGTGTTAACTCTGCCCCCCCAAAGCCCAACCTCCCACAAACAAAAAACTATCTGGGACTACTGCTATGCTAACATATTAACCACAGTATAATCATTCATAGGAAAACAGTAATTAAGCAATGAATTAAATTAAATAATAAAGTTCAAACTATCATAAACTCATAGACCACAATGATTTTACAAGACAAGCAATTCCAGAAATCTTATAAACAATAAAAAAAGAAGAAA
>CAUYON010114182.1:0-19528 GCA_963573935.1 Arctocebus calabarensis
AACGTCCAATTCCGGCTCAAGCAAGTCTGCCTCTGTCTCCCAAGTAGCTGGGACCACAGGCACCTGCCACAACACCCGGCCATTTTTTGGTTGCAGCCGTCATTGTTGTTTGGCAGGCCCAGGCTGGATTCGAACCCACCAGCTCAGATGTACGTGGCTGGCGCCTTAGCCCGCTGAGCCACAGGCGCCGAGCTGATGAAATTAAATTTGATGCTGTGTCTCTTAACTACACATTTTATATCTCATAGCCCAAACTCTGAGAAGCTGGGGTTGGGGTTTGCAAACTACACTTCACCTTTACCAGCCTGGCCCACTGGGGAGCTCCCCCATAAGGGCCAGTGGAGGAGGGAGGGAGATGGGACCTGTTCCTTCCAGTTCCTGTCAGTGCTTGCCTCTCCCCACCCCAGCAAAGGCCATTGACAGCAGCAGTTAATGCCACTTTGCAGATCTGAAGGGGGCTCTCTGAGAACAAGCTCACCTGCCAGGCTTGTAGGTTTTAATAGCCTATCCTCTTGCCTTTATTCTCCTACCCATGGGGAATTTAGCTGCTTAATATAATTATTTTCTCTACTATCCTTTCATTTCCCCTTTTTAGTCCTGTAATACTTATTTAACTAAATCCCTGTATTAAATGTTCTCAGTTAATATAGCTAGTGTGAATTCTGTTTCCTGAAGGGACCCAACTGCTGCAAGGTGTCAAATCATTAATGTGCTCAGGTTCCTTCAATTCAATCCAACCCCAAGTGGGGCTCAGGTAAGTGCCATTTGAGTAAGTACTATATGCGCAACACTTGAATGGGTTGTCCCACTTAATTAACAACAATTCTGGGAACTGGGTATTACCCCATCTAAATAGATGAGAAACTAAGATTCAGAGAGGTTTAAATAACTCATTGGTGGTTACCTAGCTTGAAAGTGATAGAGCATGAATTCAAACTTAGGTTTTTCTGACTGCTAAACCTATGCTTTTCCTGAATCCTTTTAATTTTTGTTGTTGTTGTTGTTGTTAAGCAGGCCTGGGCTGGGTTCGAACCCACCACCCACCATGCATGGAGGAGGGCGGCGCTTTAACCACTGAGCTACAGTCATCCAGCCACTTTTAATTTTTTTTTTTTTGAGATAGAGTCTTAAGCTGTCGCCCTGGGTAGAGTGCTGTGGCATCACAGCTCACAGCAACTTCAAACTCTTGGGCTTAAGCGATTCTTTTGCCTCAGTCTCCCAAGTAGCTGGGACTATAGGCACCTACCACTATGCCCAGCTATTTTTTGTTGCAATTGTCATTGTTGTTCAGCTGGCCCTGGCCAAGTTTGAACCTGTCAGCCTCAATGTATGGGGCTGGCGCTGTAACTACTGTGCTAAGGGTGCTGAGCCACACTTTTAATTTTCTAAACATAGTTTTCTTTTAAAATTACAAGAATAGGGCAGTGCCTGTGGCTTGAGGAGTAGGGCACCAGTCCCATATACTGGAGGTGGGGGGTTCAAACCTGGCCCGCGCCAAAAACTAAAAAAAAAAAAAAAATTCCAGGAATAAAAAAATTAGAAGAGTAATACATAGTCTATAGAGTAAGTCAAACAATGGAATCATTAACTTACACAACTCATGTTAATAATTTCCCCCTTCTTCTCTCTAATACTTTCACCACTCCTTCACATCATTCCCCACATGACCTCCAATTATCAATATTAACAGTACATTGTGTAACTTGTCACAGTTTTCTTTTTGCTAATACAAAAATGTAATCATACAAAGGATTTTTCTTTTCAAAACAAAAACAGGGACATGCAATATGTATTAGTATTTAACTTGCTTTTTCACTGAATAGTATTTTATAGTCATTTTTTATGGTTGGTACATATAGATTTAACTTGGTTTTTTTTTTTGCAGTTTTTGGCTGGGGTTGGATTTTAACCCACCACCTCTGGTCTATGGGGCCGGCACCCTACTCCTTGAGCCACAGGCATAGCCCTTTTAACTTTTTTTTTTTTAATAGCTAGATCATATTTTATAATATATTATAAATGCACAAAAATATATTTAATCACTTCTCTGCTGCTGGATGCAGGTTATTTTCAATTTTTTAAAAACTAATCCCATGACAAATTACATTTCCAATTTGTTGCCAATACAAGCAATGTTTCTATAACCATCCTTGTACATATATTTTTAGATAGTGGTACTTTTTTTTATTCGAGACAAGGTCTTGCTTTGTTTCCCAAGCTAGAGTACAGTGGTGTTATATCATAGTTCACTGTAACTTCAATTCCTGGACTAAGTAATCCTCCTGCCTCAGTCTCCCAAGTATTAGGGACTACGGGTATGCCACTAAGCCTGTGCCACTATGGGTGCGCCACTACGCCTGGCTAATTTTTCTATTTTTAGTAGAAACACTGTCTCTACTTTTTCTCCACAACAATCTACTTCTTTGTCAAAACTGGCATTAAAAATAGTTTACACAATTTTTTGGGTCTTCAATTCCTGTGACAAATTAAATTTATATCAATTGTAGACCAGATGCAGTGGCTCATGCCTGTAATCCCAGCATTTGGGAGGCTGAGGCCAGAGGTTTGCTTAAGGCCAGGAGTTTAAGATCAGCCTGGGCAACATAGCAAGATACTGTCTTTAACAAAAAAGAAAGAAAAATTATCTAGGCATGATGGCAAGTACCTGTATTCCCCTCTACTTGTGTAGCTGAGGCAGGAGGATCACTTGAGCCCAGGACTCTGAGTTTCCAGTGAGCTATAATAATGCCACTGCACTGTAGCCTAATAGAGCAATAGAGCAAGACCCTGTTTCAAAAAGAAATAAATAAGTTAAGTAAATTTGTATGTTTATCTCTTACTAATCTTAGGGAACTCAGCCATGAGCCTCCATGCCCAACAGAAAGCTAATTTTTTCTTTTATAGTAATGAAAGTTGAATGTTCTCAATCTTTTAATTTTTGTCAGACTTTGCACTTTGGCTCGGCGCCTGTGGCTCAACGGGCTAAGGCGCCAGCCACGTACACCTGACCTGGCAGGTTCGAATCCAGCCTGGGCCCGCCAAACAACAATGACGGCTGCAACCAAAAAATGTCCGGGCGTTGTGTCGGGCGCCTGTAGTTCCAGCTGCTTGGGACGCGGAGGCAGGAGACTCGCTTGAGCCCAGGAATTGGAGGTTGCTGTGAGCTGTGATGCCATGGCACTCTATCCAGAGTGACAGCTTGAGGTTCTGTCTCCAAAAAAAAAAAAAAAATTTGCACTTCACTCACTTTGACAGCTAGTGAGTTTGAGCAGCTTTTCATGTGTTTATTGCCATTTGTATTTCCCCTTGTGTGAATTACCTGTTCCTGTCATTTTCCCTGTAGGTGGTTTGTTATATATATTCCACATTGAAATTTAAGGGTCAGTGAAAGAATCAGAACTATCTCCCAATTCCCAGTCGAAGAATTTCTCTATTCTGTCTACTTCCTGAACAATTATGTTTTGGTTGTTTGCCGTATATTTATGCCTCACCTGCTATAATGTTTAACTAGTTTGTTAAACATCCTGGACTCATACTGTCAGACAGAAAACCTTATTTTTTTTCTTCCCCTTTCTCTAAAATTCAATTTACCGAATAGGTCTTTTCTTGCCACTAGATGAAATCTTGGGCAGATTCCATAAGGATAATTTTTTTGGTGCTCAGGTAATTAAAGTTCTCTAATCCCTTTTAAGTATTAAAAAAACTGGGATTCCAGTCTGTGTGATCACCTAGCTTTAATCTAGTCCAGTGTGATATCAACTCTCCAGGCTCATGAAAGTTAACTTGTTCTCTCCCCAAACTCAAAGGAAGCCTGCAATGATAGACCGGGTATATCAGGCTTATTTTTCTCTTCCTCACGTTCTCCCCTACTCCATAGCAGGTGTTTCTGACACCCTCCAGGCAGGGGACCCAGGTTTGGTGGGGATCTGAAGCTTATACAATTCGGGCAGCTCCCTTTATACTATGCAGAATTCCAAAACAACCCTCTACAATGACCTTTTTGCTTTTATGCATTCGCCCCTTTGAGTGTAGGAACTATGAATATGGTGAGGCATCACTCTCATGATTCTGTTAAATGGCAAAAGAGAGATTATCTTAGGTGGGCTTGGCCTAATCAGGTGAGCCCTTTGATAGGAGAGCATTTTCTCCAGCTGGTTGTGGAAGAGAAAGTCAGAGAGATGCACTCTAGCTGGACTGGAAGAAAGCAAACATCCATGCTGTGAACTGCACGAAGGGATGTGTTAGTCTGCTTGGGCTCCATAACAAGTAACTTAAACCACAGAAATTTATTTTCTTACAGATTTGTAGGCTGAAATCCAAGATCAAGGTGCATATATGGCCAGCTTCTGGTGAGGGCTGCCTTCCTGCTGTGTCCTCAGATGGACTTTCCTCAGTGGGTGTCTGCAGAGAAGGAAAGAGAGAAAGAGAGTGAGCTCTGGTGTCTTATAAGGAAAGGGTCCTATTGGGTCAGGATCTCACCTTTATAGCCTCATTTAACCTTAATTACTTCACAAATGCCCCATCTCCAAAAACAGCTTGAGGGTTAAGACTTCAATATGTGAGTTTTGGGAGAACACAAACATTCAGTCCATGACAAAGGGCAATGGCAAAGTCCTGAGAATGGCCTATAGAAACTGATAGTGGTTCCTAGCTGATAACAGCAGGAAAACTAGGATCCCAGTTATACAACTGGAAGGAGCTGGATTCTGCCAATACCAGTGAGCTTAAAAGAAAATCTGAACCTATACATGACCAACAAATTGAATTCAGCCTGCTAAGACCCTGAGCAGAGAACTGAGTCATGCCCTGCCCACACTTCTGGTTTATGGAAACTGGAATAATAAAATTGTGGTAAGTCACTAAGTTTGTGGTAATTAGTTATACATCAAAAGAAAACTTCTACTGCCTTTAAAAAAAAATACAAAATCATAAGTACAAAATTTGTGGGCCTAAACAGGGGCCTCTGGAAATGAGGGGCCCTGAAAGGGAAGCTTCACTAGTTTCAAGGTAAGTCTATCTCTGCCTCTAAAAAGGAGACTAGGAACAAAGAGTATTGATTATAAAGTGGTATTCTGGTTTGGGTAGGTCAGATGTCCAAAACCAATTCTATCTCCTTGGAAAGTTTTAGAGGGCACTTTGGGGATCCTCCCCGGAGCCTCCAATTCCATTTCCCTTGGCAAAGCTTCTCCTCCAGGATAGCCCCTGAACTTCTAGTAGTCCATCCTCTTTGTTGGGGGCTTAGTGCCCTTCACTTGTGACTTGTGAGGACAGGTCACTTTTAAGAACCTCCCAGGCCAACTCCCTTCTCCAGGTTCACATCTGTCCCTAAGAAATGTCCATCTTTGCCCCATGATCAGTGAGAGAACAGTTTTCTCTCAGCACAACCACCTCTCTTCTTGTCCTACGAATTCCATTCAGTCTCTCACCTTTAAATTCTTCAAGCATATGTCAAATTCTGTCTCTTATCCCCATACTTCAGGGTCATATGTCATGCTCTCTGAGTGGTTCTGTAAAGTCCTCTGTTTCCCTTGGCTTAAAGAAGGAGGAGAGGCTCGGCGCCTGTGGCTCAGCGGGCTAGGGCGCCAGCCACGTACACCTGAGCTGGCAGGTTCGAATCCAGCCTGGGCCCGCCAAACAACAATGACGGCTGCAACCAAAAAATGGCCAGGCGTGTGGCGGGCGCCTGTAGTCCCAGCTACTTGGGAGGCAGAGGCAAGAGACTCACTTGAGCCCAGGAATTGGAGGTTGCTGTGAGCTGTGATGCCACAGCTCTCTATCCAGGGTCACAGCTTGAGGCTCCGTCTCAAAAAAAAAGAAGGAGGAGAATGCTGCTCCCCTCCCCTAAGCACTGCTTGTCACCCAGTAGAAAGAATATAGGTGTGAGATTCAGGAACCCTGAACCCTAGCTTGGGTTCTGATGTTAATTCACTGTGTGTCCTTGGGAAACTTTCTTTTCCATTCTGGGTCTTGCTTCCCTGACTCAGTTAAAGTAATATGCTAGACTAAATTTACTCATTTAGTCAGTAAATATTTATTGAGCACTTGTTATGTGCCAGAAACTGTCTGGGTACTGGGAATCTTCAGAGAACAAGCTAGATGACTCTTGAGGCCATTCCAACCCTCCCATTCTCTGCTGCTTCTCTCTCTGCCAACCTCCCACTCACCCCCAACAAAGGGTGGTCCAGTTCTGGCCTTAACGTGACCACTTTCCTACCTCAGCAGTGCCTAGCCTCCCCTTACATGAACGTAAGTTTCCTTTGAAGGCATTTCTGTCTCTGTTTCTGCCCATCAACCTGGTCTGTCTAGCCTGGAAGTACTGTTCAGCCAACGACAACGGAAAGGTTTATTTGTAGAGGCCAGGAAGTCCCCATGACCCCTCTCCATCCACCTCTGGGACAGGAAGCCCCAGGAGGAAAAAACAAAAGATGAAACACTGGCTGACTTCCCAGCTTCCAAGTGTTCAGCCACACTCTGATCTGGAAGATCCCTCTGTCTGCCCAATGGACAGTGACCTCTTCAGCAGGTCCTTCCTTGTCTTTGGGCCCCTAGGCCCTCAGTTCCTTTCCTGGAGATCCAGAAGGACTTAGGTGACGTAAAAGAGGTAACAGAAAAGAATATTGAGTCTGTGGGAAAGGATGCGTGTTGTCTTATCCTAAGCTAAGCCCCCATGTTTGGGAGGGAGGGCGGGAGGGAAGCTGAATCCACAGAGTGAGAAAAATATTCTCAGTGGTTAAGGAAGCAAGTGACTCACCTGCTCTGACCTTCATATATCTAATCCTGAGGCAAGACTGATTTCAGGGAGAGGATGGAGTGGAAGAGATTTCAAAGCCTTGGGTTTTATTCTTGAGTTATTTGGGGAGCTCTTACTTATGACATCCCCTCCCATCCATCCGTCTTCTCCCACTAGCTTGATTTGTTTAATCTGTGTGAAGGAAACAAATAGTCATCAAAACACATATAGCTTGCTGAGTAGAAAATAAAAGGACAAGGAGGTGCTTCAGCTATTCCAGAAGCTTCCCACTGACTCTCTCCAATGCATCCAATGTAGCTGGAATGCATTTTCAATATTAAACCTTTTAAATTGAACTACAATATTCATAGAAAAGTATACAAATCATATGTGCAAAGCTGAATGAATTTTGAGAAAGTGCACATCCATGAAACCAACAACCAGGTTAATAAACAGAACATGACCAGGACCTCAGAAGCTTCCTTATACTTCCTCCTAGCCACTTCACCCTCAGAGTAACTGCTGTCTTGACTTGTAACATCATAAAATAGGTTTGCTTGTTTTTAAACTTGATGTAAGTGGGATCATACAATATGTGTTCTTGTGTGTGTGACTTCTTTCACTCCGATTAACTTTGTGAGACTCACCCTAGTAGTTGGAAGTTGCATTCTCATTGCTGTATAATACTGCCATGATTAGACATGTTGCAATGTTTTCATCCTATAAACTATCGATGGACATTTTGGGTTGTTTCTAGTTTGAAGCTATTACAAATGGTGTTTCTTTAGATATTCTCATACATGGCTTTTGGTGAAAATAGGAGAGAAATTGCTGAATTATCAGGCATGTGTGTATGTTTAGTTTTAGTAAATATTGCCAAACTAAAGTGATATTCAAGTGAACTCCTACCAGCAATGTATTATAGTTCCAGTTGCTCCAAATCCTTGTTAACACTTGAAATTGTGTTTTTCATTTTGAACCATTATAGTGGATAAGTAAGTGATGTCTTAGAACCAGATCACTTCTCTGGATCCCCATAATCTACAGAGTTAAATCCAAAGTCCTTATCCTGGTTTTTTAGCAATTATTGTTTATGCTGCTCCAACTCCTTGAGACAGACTTATATCTTTTTGCCTTGAACATGCTTATTTTCTTTTTGTGTCACCCTCTCCCCTTGGGTACCCACAGATCCTGTGCTTTCTTCAGTCATAGTCCAGGCCCCAAGTATGGTGAAACTTGTCTCCATGTTTATCTTCTCCACCAGAGGTGAGCCCTTGAGGACAGAGATGGGATCTGCTACATTTGGGGGCTTGTAATACCCAAAGCAGGACCTGACACACAGCTGACATCAGTGAATGTTTTCTGATTGACCATTTGAGTACCCCAGATCCTGCCCCAAATGAAAGACTTCAGAGCAAACAGAAACCACAAAAGGTGCCCTGAATCTCCTTATCCTTGAATATCGACTATTCGAGGATCCTGTTGTGAAAAGACCTTAGAAATCACCCTCTCACCCAGGAGAATTCAGTGACAGGTGGCCATAGGACAGTCCTTCCAAGACAGGGAGGCAGGAAGTATGCCCTTCTCTAAGCCAAATGACCCCACCATTCCCACCTCCTGTGCTAGCCAGGAAAAGTACCATATTTTCCATGTATAATGTGCTACTGTATATAATGTGCACCTGTGTCTTTTAGTCAAACTTTCAGGTAAAAAAATCTTTCATTTTAATTTTTTAATTTAAATTTTTATTTGTTTATATTCAGGTATTTTTCTTTGTATTGTAAAAGAATTTTGTAAAAATATCAGCTAGATTGCTAGCTCCTGCCTAAAGTGTTTGAAAAGAAATCTGTCGCTCTTCATTGTCCAAAAACGCCTTCATTCCAAGTTCATCAGAAGTTCAACAGAACTGAAAATTACAGGGTATTATGTTGCATACAGATATTGTTATTGCTTTCCAGAGTTATAGTTTTAACACATAAACATGGATAAAAGAATTAAACACATTTATATAAATACAGAATTAGTACTACTCATGTATAATATGCATCATTATATTTTCCTCAAAAATTTTTGTCAGAAAAGTGTGCATTATACATGTAAAAATATGGTAGGTGGATTCTAGGCCTCCTGAGAACTTGATTTGGGGGCACCTCTGATAGGCTCCTCTCTGGTCTCTCTAGCACAACCTCTCATCATTTCTTTGGACCTTGATGCCTGTCTATTCTCTAAGAATTCCCTGTTAAAATGGAAACAAACCAATAAACCAGTCTTTGGAAGGGAAGAAAATTAACATTTGGAGTATGTGTAGATGCCCAGGGCTCTGTGCTTAGAAGAGCCTCCTATTTAGTTTAATGTTTTTGTGCTTGACATCTTAAAATACTTGGAAAATTCTGAACAAGAAGCCCCATATTTTTATTCTGCCCTAGGCCCACAAATTATGTAATTGGTCTCATGTGTTAAGTTCTGTGACAGGTACTTTACATATTCATCTCATCCTAACAGCCATGCTGAGTTAGGAGATATTAGCTCCAAGAGGAAATTTAGGCTTAAGTAAATAATTTGCTGAAGGTCAAGTACTAAGTAAGAGACAGAGCCAGGATTCAAATCCAAGTCTAACTTCAAAGCTAGTGCTCCTTCCTGTCCTCAGTGCTGTCTCACTGAGAAAAATGCCTTACTTCCTACTTTCTGGGGTAGCAATTCAGGAGAATCAGGCAGAGATGGGTGAATAGGCTTCCGATAGAGCTAGATACTTCAAGGAATCCCTGGGATATCTTTTTTGAGGATGACCTACATACATACTCATACACAATCACACACACACACTACACTGTCTCACACGCAAATGCTTGTGCACACATACTCACACAGACCACCTGGTCAGAGCCTGCTTTTAGAAGCAGTTCAATTATGTGAACCATTGTAGCATCCCAGAATGTCAACCCCACAAAGATGGATCTGATCATCTGATTCCTTCCTTTGACAGATAAGAAAACTGAAGCTCAGAGAGGGAGGAGACTTGTGTAGGTCTCACATTTTATGAGGGGGCAGAGTAGGGGCCACAGGCTGGCCTCTGAACTCCCAATTCAGCAATGTGGTCTGAGGGAGAACTGATGGCAGGTAAGGTGGGGAAACTATCGGCATATCTGAGCAGAAAGGAAGCTCACTCCCGAGGTTAACCAGGCTTTCTTTCTCTCCTAGTCACCCTTCCTCTGCACCCCAAGCAAACCTTACTATCATCAGCTGAGAAATGCTTTGCTTCTGACTTTGGTGGGCTACAGAATCCCCCCTCCTCCACCTAAGTAGTTACAGTAATGCTATTGCTCAAAACTCAAAAACACCTGCTTTAAGGGTCCAGTAGTTTGGATAGGAAGGCTAAATTGTTCTTTCATTCATAAAGAAAACAGAACACAAAGACGGAATATAAACAGGATGAGACATGAGAGGCTTAATTACCCCATAGAAACAGGAGAGCTTCTATAAATTGAAACAACAAAACAAAACACCATGGTCTATCAGGGACTTCCCTGGAGGAATGTTGTCCCAGGACTGGGCCCAGCTTTTGGCCTTCTTTTGGCAGTCTCCCAACACCAGCCCCTGAGACTGAGCTGGGCTTGAGATGGAGTCATGTGGCTAAGGAGCAGGGTTGGATGCTCTCCATCCTTCATTCTAGACATTCTACATTCTCCCTGTATTTCTTTCTTGACTCATCTGGATTCAAATTTAGACTGTGTCACTTACTAAATGCAATTTGTGGCATGTTGTATAATCTCTCTCTGCCTGGGTTTCCTTGTTTGTAAAAGGGGCATGATACTCAAACGTATACCCATGTCCAGAGGATCCCAAGATATAAGACTTTCAGAGCTACGCCCAAGAAAGTCCCAAACCAGGAGGGTTGGTCACTTTGGGCTATTAAGATGATAATGTTGATAAAGCATTTATCACTGTACCTGGAACATAGTAATTGCTTCATAAATAATTGTTACTATTCTCTCAAATGTTTAAAAATCACCTTCTGGGCAACGCCTGTGGCTCAAAGGAGTGGGGTACCAGCCCCTTATACCGGAAATGGTGGGTTCGAACCCAGCCCCACCCAAAAACTGCAAAAAATAAATAAATAAATAAAAATCACCTTCTGTTTGCCATATTTTGTGTTACGAACTGTTAATATAAATTATAAACATTTGTAGAGTTCACTTGATAGTTTAGAGAGCATTTTCATGTACATGATCTCATTTGATCTTCACAATAACCCTGTGAGAGAGGTAGACTTTTCATGTCCCCACTTTTAAGGTGAGATAACTAGAGCTCAGAAAGATGAATGACCTGTTCAAGTCATTCAGCTAACAGGTTGTTATGGAATGAAAATTTGTGTCTCCCTATACCCACCCCATTCACAGGCCCTAACCCCAATGTGTTTGGAGAAGGGGGCTTTCTGAGATAATAAGGTTTAGATGATATTATGTGAGTAGAGCTCCCAAGATGAGATCAGTGCCCACATAAGACAAGAAATGGACCAGAGTTCTAGCTGTTTCTCTTTGTCATGTGAGGATGCTATTAGAAAGTGCATATTTTCAAGCCAGGAAGAGGGCCCTTACCAGACACTGAATCTGCCAGCACCCTGTTCTTGGACCTCTCAGCCTCCAGAATTGTAAAAAATAGGTATTTGTTGTTTAAACCACTCAGTTTATGGTGTTTTGTTATAGCAGACCAAGATAAGACAAAGGTAAAGAGTAAAAATGTGAATGTAAGTCCCTGGCTCCAGAGCTAAAGGACCTTCACATCAGATCACGTTTTCTCTCTTATTATTGCTCCATCCTAGTCCACCTGGGCTGCTGATAGCTCCTGGTCCTTCTCCTCATCTTTAGGCAGTAGTCCTCAGTACAAGTAGCTAAAACAGATTCTAGCTGATATAAGCACAAAAGGAGTTGTTGAAAGGATAACAGATAGCTCGCAGAATCTCCAGAAGGCCAAAGGACCAGACTTGGCCCTCTTACCTTAAGATCACCTCCTCAGGACATTGGCAGCGCCCTGATTTGAAGAAACATTTTCAGATTTTAGACACTTGCACGTCCCTGGGAGGTGTAAGCCTGAAGGTTCAGACCCAGGTTATAGAAATGGGATGCTGGTCATCAGATACTGAAGAGGAGAGCAGAAGCAAGAGAAAAAAGAAGCACCGTAGATGGTCATCTTCGAGCAGTTCTTCAGATTGTAGAACATGTAACCGAAAGAAAGGCAGGAGAAAGTCAAGATCCAAGTCAAGATCTTGGTCCAGAGATCTTCAGCCTCATTCACATTCCTATAACAGAAGACATAGACATAGATCAAGCAGTAGCTCTTCTTTTGGCTCTAGAAGAAAACGAAGTTCAAAGTCGTTCAAGAGGTTGAGGGAAATCTTGTTGAGTTCAGAGGTCTAGGTCCAAAAGCAGAACAAGAAGGTCCAGGTCAAGATCTCGTCCACGTTCCCATAGCTGAAGCATTGAAAGGTCCAGTCACAGAAGAACCTGTAGTCGGTCTCGGGATAAAGAATGACATAAATGCAGAGACAAGAGAAAAGGAGAAGGATAAAGGCAAGGACAAGGAGTTACGCAACATCAAACGCGGGGAATCTGGAAACATCAAAGCTGGATTAAAACATCTGCCACCAGCTAAACAGGCCAAAGCCAGACTACAGCTCGTTCTTGAAGCTGCTGAAGCATTGAAAGCCAAAGAAAGAAACGAGGAAGAAGCAAAGAGGAGAAAGGAGGAAGACCAAGCCACCTGGTAGAACAAGTAAAAAGTATAAAAGAAATTGAAGCTATTGAGAGTGATTCTTTTGTTCAGCAGACATTCAGATCAAGTAAAGAAGTCAAAAAGTCAGTGGAACCTAGTGAAGTGAAACAGGCAGCGTCAGCATCAGTTCCAGCATCAGCAGTTGCTGATTCACCCAGTATAGAGAAAGAAATAGATGCTTACAGCTTACCAACTGCCATCAAGTACCAAGATGACAATTCTCTGGCCCATCCAAATTTATTTACCGAGAAAGCTGATGCTGAGGAAAAGTGGTTCAAGTGATCGCTCTCCGACAAAAAAGACTAATAGGCAGTCTTGTGGCCTAAGTCATATACATGTGGGTAGGTTTACAGTAAACATTAGAAATTTAGGCTTTCAAATCCCAGTATTACGTTTCTAGTCATAAAAAGAATTTAGTTGATTATGTTAAAAGGTAATGTCATTTCATTCTTTTCTCATGTAAGCTCAAATATTTGTTGATTTGAAGTAAAACACTGTGAAAAAAACTAGTATAAAATTTAAGAATGCATGGAAATGTTATTCTGCTAATGAAGGTAATGATTAAAAAGTCAGTGTTAAAATAAAAAAAAGATCAGCTCCTAAGTTCACCATATGGAACTGGCTTAGTGAACACGTTACAGCCACTGCTTTAGGGAAGGCACCCCAGGTCCTATCCAGATGACAAATGCCAAGTCTGAGGCTTTTGCACCTCAGCACCCACAGCTCACACTAATTTTGCACACTCTGCTTCTTTGCCTCATTACCTTCCAATTCAAAGTCTACCTTGGCTTGGTGTGTTGGTTCACATCTATAATCTTAGCACTTTGGGAGGCCAAGGCAGGAGTATTGCTTGAGGCCAAGAGTATGAGATTAAAGTCTATCTAGGGCAAGTATGTCTGATTTGTAGCATGTAGAGCATAAACCATGTCTTAGTTTCAAGGGATGATGGAAGAGTGAGCAGATATTTTCAGTTCCTGTAATAGGAAGCTGGCTCCATCTGCTTCATAAGGTAGGGGACTCTCTGAACATGAAAAAGAGGCCTAAAAGTTCATCAGACCCAACAATATGCTTATCTCATCCCTTTTCCACTTTCTCTGCACTTCCAGGCCATCTACTTCTGAAGTTTACATTTTATTTTATCTCAATATACCTTATTAAAATTAATCCAAGTCCTATGAATTAGCCCAAGGTAGAGTCTAAAGTCTTTAAACAGTTTACATGTTTACAGAGGCATCTTTGGCCAGGTATTCTAAGAAACAAAGCCAGGGTGGAATTAAATGTCCAAGGATTTGGGCTTGGCATGGTGGCTTATGCCTGTGATCCTAGAACACTGGGAGGTGGAGAAGGGAGGATCATTTGAGGCCTGAAGTTCCTGATTAGCCTGAGCAAGCAAGACCCCATCTCTACAAAAAATAGAAAAATGTAGCTGGGCATGGTGGTGCATGCCTATAGTCTCAGCTACTTGGGTAAGGCAGGGGTATCACTTGAGCCCAGGAGTTTGAGGTTGCAGTGAGCAGTGATAATGTCACTGCACTTTAGCTAGAGTTACAGTGTGAAACTGTGTCTCCAAAAATAAAAAAAAGTGCAAAAATTTTACTGAAATTACATGTGGAAAAAAGCATGAGGGGAGAATTTAGTTGAACCATGCAAGTTTGCCGTGAAAGTCTGACCCTAAGTAAAGGAGAAAGGGAAGATAGGTTGTATGGAAGTGCAGTCTAGGGAAGGCTGGACTGTCCTAAAGCCAAAGTTGGCTATCCGAAGAGTCCCATGTCTCAGAAATGCACCTGCTTTCATATCCTTGCTACTTGCAGTCCTCCACTGGGAACAACACATGGGAGGTGTGGTCTCAGCACAAAGTAGGCAATGGACTCTGCTGGGAAAAATCTGGGGCCCTTGGTCTACCACACTCTTCCATTTGGAGGTCTGCATGGCACATTTTCAGGGTCTCCACAATATGCTCTCTTCTCTGTAGCGTCCTCCTTCCCGGCTTTTTCATTTGGCCAACTCCTCTTGGCCTCAGCTCTCAGGCCTCAGATCTCATCTCTGTGGGATCTTCCTGGAGCTTCCTAGTCACAGTGCCCCACAGTGTCTTCCCTCTGGTAGTCTCTTCACAGCCATCACTCTCTATAACTGCCTGTTTGGATGCCTGCCTCCTCCTCTTGACAGAGCCCTACACTGAAAGGAACCATTTCTGTAACCTCAGCACTTGGCACATCAGTAAATGGCAGGGATGTGCATGAGTGATTAGATAGAATGTTTGACAGATGTTGTCAGATTCCTGCTCTCACTTAAGCAATTCCAACTAGGTAACATACACTAAACTTGTCCTTCTTATAATCTCTCAGAGTCTGAGAGATTGAACTGCTGTTACAGTGCTAGTTCAAACCCTCTTCTACCATCTAACATCTGTGCTGGAGCAGCAACATGTGAAATGACTTATACCCCTCTCTCCTCCGGTTCATCCCTTGTGTAGCATCAAAGTGATGTTTTGGAAACAAAGTAGCCCCTAACAACTCTCTATTGAAATGAGGAACATCAAGACTGTTTGGTCTGAGCTCTAAGGCCCTTCATGATATGGTGACCTTTCAAGTCCCTATCTGTCTGAGCTAGAAACTTCCATGCCAGTGTTGCCTATCATTTTCCCAATACACTTGACTGGTCCATGCCCCCATCTCCTCCCTTCTGCCTAGCAAGGCATCAACCCCCTTTTAAGTCACTCCTCAAAGTCATTTCCTATGTAAAGACTTTCAAACTCCATTCCACAAGGAGAATCAGTCTGTCACACCTTTGTGTCCTGTTGTACACTGTTAGCATTGTACCCATAGCCCTCCATCTTCCACCCGCTCAACTGTGAGTTCCTTGAGGGCAGAGTAAGTGTTTTATTTGTTTCTGACCCCACAGGGCTTAGCAGAGGGAATGCTGGGAAAGCATTTTTTTTTTTTTTGGTACTTAATAAATGTTTACAGTGATTGTAAGCATACACAAGTGGATGAGTGTTTGAAGGACAGGTTAATCTGAAATATGTGCATTTTAGTTGGGTTATATATATGTATAAATGCTAGGTTTAACATTTTTTTTTATTTTTTGCCTGGTTGATTGGTTGGCTTACATAGCATTTGACCTCCTTTCTTATATTTGGAGAATTTTCTACCATATGAGTATTGGAGAGAGATGACAGATCTTGTCTCCCATTATAGGAATGAAAAGGGCCAGATATTTGCTTTCTCAACACCCTCTCACAACTATGTTATGCATATATGATCCAGGCTCAGTCAATCAGGGACATGGTCCCAGAACTTTGATTAAGAAACTCGTGCTAGGCTGAATGAGGTGGCTCATGCTTATAAGCCTAGCACCCTGGGAGGCAGAGGCAGAAGGATCACTTGAGGTGGGGAGTTCCTGACAAGCCTGAGCGAAAGCGAAACTCTGTCTCTACTAAAAACAAAACAAAACCCCCCCAAATTAGCAGGATATTGTGGTGGACACCTATAGTCCCAGCTACTCAGGAGGCTAAGGCAGGGGGATCACTTGAATCCAGGAGGTTGAGGTTGCTGTGAGTTAGGCTGACATCATAGCACTCTAGCCTGGGCAACAGAGTGAGATTCCGTCTCAAACAAACAAACGAACTCATGCTACAAAGTAGAAAAAGTGAGGAGTTCATTTCGGCAGTGGTAGAGGCAGTGGTCGTACCATCTAGGTTTGGGGGCAGTAATGCCAGAAGAGTGATTGGTGGCCTCTGAATCCTAGGTTCAGCGTAGTGATAGAGGTGGCAATAGTTTAATTATTGAATTACTTCTGTAGCATGATTTGGGCTAAGATAAGTACTTATCTTGGCTCCTTTTGTTTCTGCCACTTTTAAAACAGCTTTGTCAAATACTATACTATACATTTTTCCTATTTAAAAATGTACAATTCGATTTAAGGCAATCCCTATTAAAGCACCTTTGTCATACTTTAAAGACTTGGAAAAATTAGTACTTTGTTTTATGGAAACAAAAGAAAACTTGGAATAGCCAAGACATTACTCAGAAATAAAAACAAATTGGGAGGAATCATGTTTCCAGTCTTTAAACTATACTATAAATCAATAGCGATCAAAAGATCATGGTCCTGCCACAAAAATAGAGAGGTAGATGTATGAAACAGAATTGAAGACCAAGAGGTGAACCCAAACACTTATCATCATTTGATCTATGATAAGTCTATCAAAAATATAAATTGGGGGAAAGATTCCCTATTTAACAAATGTTGCTGGGTGAATTGGCTGGCGACCAGTAGAAGACTGAAACTGGAGCCACACCTTTCTCCTCTAACAAAAATTGACTCTCACTGGTTAAAAGACTTAAACTAAAGATATGAAACTATAAAAATTCTTGGAGAGAGTGCAGGGGAAACACTTGAAAAAATTGGCCTGGGAGAATACTTTATGAGGAGGATACCCTGGGCAATTGAAGCAACATCAAAAACACATTACTGGGATCTGATCAAATTAAAAAGCTTCTGCACTGCCAAGAACACACTAAGTAAAGCAAACAGCCCTCAGAATGGGAGACGATTTCTGCAAGTTATATTCCCGACAAAGGTCTAATAACCAGAATCCACAGAGAACTCAAATTTATTAATAAGAAAAAAACAAGGGATCCCATTTCATTGTGGGCAAGAGATGAACAGAAGCTTTTCAGAAGAATACAGGGTACAGACACGTGAAAAAATGCTCATCATCTTTAATCATCAGAGAAATGCTAACCAAAACCACTCTGAGATATCATCTAACTCCAGTAAGAGTAGCCCACAAAATCCCAAAACTACAGATGTTGGCGTGGATGTGGAGAAAAGGAAACACTTCTGCACTGCTGGTGGGAATGCAAGCTAGTACATTCCTTTTAGAAGGAAGTTTGAAGAACACTCAGGGATCTAAATGTAGACCTGCCGTTTGATCCTGCAATTCCTCTTCTAGGTGTATATCCAAAAGATCAAAAATCATTTGGCAACAAAGATATTTGCACCAGATTGTTCATTGCAGCTCAATTCATAATTACCAAGTCATAGAAGAATCCCAAGTGCCCATCAACCCATGAATGGATTAATAAATTATGATATATGTATATTATGGAATACTATGCAGTATTATATAAAAATGGAGACTTTACCTGTTTTATGTTCACATGGATGGAGTTGAAAAATATTCTTCTTAGTAAAGTATCTTAGGAATGGAAAAAATATATCCAATATACTCAGTACTATTATGAAACCAATTTATAATCAATCACACTTTCATATGAAAGATGAATCACAACTATAGCCTAGGATGGAAGGAGGGAATGGGAGGGGGAGGGGAAGGGAGGGGAATGGGTTAATAGAGGGAGGGTTAGTAAGGGGACCACACCTATGGAGCATATTACAAGTACAAATTGGATCTATCTGGTGTAGAACACAAATGTCTTAACACTGTAATTGGGTAAATGAGGTGAAGGTTATGTTAATAGGATGTAAGCACTCCAATTTGTATAAATAATCAACACATTGAATTCCATAATGGCATAAATGTATTCATGATCTATGTACAAATGACTTAATAAAAAAATAAAATAAAATGTACAATTCAATGACTTTTAATATACTTATAGATATGTGAAACTATCACCATAATCAATTTTAGAACACTTTCATCACTTCAAAACTAAACCTCTACCCTTTAACTGTGACCCCCCTACTCCTCATTCCTCCCTAGCATTGAGTAACCATTAATCTACTTTCTGTCTGTAAATTTCCCTATTCTGGAATTTCATGTGAATGGAATCACATAGTATGTAGTCGTTTGTGGTTGTCTTATTTAGCATGATGTTTTCAAGGTCCATCTACGTTGTAGCATGTATCATCAGTACTTTACTCCTTTTTATGGCTGAATAATATTCGATTGTATACCATACTTTGCTTATCCATTCATTTGTTGGTCAATACTTGGATTGTGTCCATGTTTTACTTTTTGTAAAAAATGTTGCTATGAACATTCATGTACAAGTCTCTGTGTAGATATGTTTTAATTTTCTGTCCATTTCTAATTCTCCAGGCTTTCTGATGACTCCATGAGCTATAGAAAATCATTTAAACAAATTTATTTCTTATTCAAATAAGACATGGATTTCTGTTCTTCATAACCATGAGGTCTTTACTCCTTTCCCTTAGGGCCAAGTTCTTAGCCTCAAAACAAAAGGGCTATATTTAGCCAGTGTGACACACTTTCCAACTAATCTTCAATGTTAAAATAAGCTTTCCCCATACTTAGATGTAGAGAATGAGATTCAGAGAGAGAAAGTGACTTGCTTAAGGTCACCCAACCAGTCAGTGGTATAGCTAGGATGAGAATGCAAAACTCCCAATGCCAACTTAATGTTCTTTCCTCTGCACTATGCCTCTTTTCATCAATTCAACAAATATTTGTCCAGTTCTATGACCATAGGATATATGGAAGAAGCAGATGATGTAGGGTCCAAAGACATGATTTCATCTCCCGACTTTGTCACTTCCAAGATTTATGATCTTGGACAAGTTATTCCATGTCTCCAGGTCTCAGTTATCTCATTCCAAAAATTGGGAGTTGGAGGTTGGAGGTTGGTGGGGAAGAGGGGTTCAATCAGAGGGTGTAGTCTCAAATATCTACAGCCACCAGAGGGTGTTACAGTTTTACTTATTCAGTTATCTTTTATTCATTTATAAATAATTATCATTTATACAATTTATAATTTATAGCAGAAACATTTTCATTCCAAAGAACAAATTCTGTTGAACTTGTAGTCCTTTTTCACTTCACATATTTTCCATATTCTTCTTATAGTTTTTAATTGTGCTTCATTTTAATAATGGCATCTTATTATTAAAATTTGCTTCAGGGCGGCTCCTGTGGCTCAGCGAGTAGGGCGCCGGCCCCATATACCGAAGGTGGTGGGTTCAAGCCCGGCCTCGGCCGAACTGCAAAACAAAAAAATAGCCGGGCGCTGTGGTGGGCGCCTGTAGTCCCAGCTACTCGGG
>CAUYON010114184.1:0-25032 GCA_963573935.1 Arctocebus calabarensis
AGTGATCAAGAAAATGCCATGAAGGCTATCTGTAACAGTACGATCAAAACATTTCTGAATGTATATGAATCGTGCCCTATGATTGCACCAATGTACAGAATTATGATTCAATAAAATTATAAAAAAAAAAAAAAAGAAAAAAAAAAGCCCCTTGAAAATGTGTAAAAAGCTGAGCTGGTTCTTGGTCAGATTCCCCTCTGCTCGTTTTCTGCTCCTTTCTAATAAAGCCTACCCAATCCCTGGACTGGCCTTCTCTCCTTTTAACAGATCCTTCACCCCAACCCTACCCCTGGTCCCCTCAAAATTGTCTTTATTTCATTTTAATTTTTTTAACTAAAGTTTGTATTGATATAATTTATGACATTGAAAGAAATAATAGAGAGGTCCTCTATACCCCTTTCCCAATTCAATCAATGGTAACATTTTGCAAAACTGAAGAACATCACAATCAGGATATGGACATTGATAAAATCCATCAATCTTAATTCAGATTTATACAATTTTGCTCATCATTTGTGAGTGTACTTAGTTCTACGCAGTTGTATCACATGTGTAGGTTTAGGTATGCACCACCACAGCCAAGATACCAAATAGTTCCACAAGTATTCCTCATGTCATCATTTTATACCACAGCCAACACCCTCCTGCCACCCCCCACATCATCTCTATCCGTTGGCACCACTGGCATTTAAAAAATGTTATGTATATGGAAGCATACTATATGTATTCTTTTGGGATAATTCCCTGGAAATTCATGCTAGTTGTTGCATGTATCAATGGTTTGTTCTTTATCTTAAGTAATATCCTATGTGTGTACAAAAATTGGTTAAACCATTCACCCATTGAAGGACATCTGAGTGGTTTCTAGACTTTTTCTAGAACTAAAAAAGTTGTAATGAACATGGGTATCCAGATTGCTGGCCTGGTTTTTTTAGTTTTTTTTTTTTTTTTTTTTGGCCTGTTCTTTAATATCACCATATGCTGGTAATGCTAAGCCATCTACCAGAATAGACTATTCCCAATAACCTGCTTCCTGCCTGTACACCGTGCTGTGTGCCAAAATTGCTTCTGATGATGTTATCAACACTGTTGCTGGTGTTGCTGATACAGGAGCTTTGACTGTCCTTCCCTGGATTTGAGGGTCTTAGAGAGACAAAGGGGTAACTGTGGCGACAGGTCTGCCATTAAGTCAGACCTTGGGTCGGTCGATTCTTTACCAGACCTAAGTGTTTCTACTTCTCTCTTTATCTGTCCCCTTCTCCTGTTAACTGACTAATTCTCCCCTTATTCTCCAATCCAAAATTCAAAAGGAACTAGTTTGGTTGGCTTAGTTAATGTACCAGCTATCTGGTGGGTTTAAAATCAGTCTATGGATAAAGCATCGCTGGGTTAGGTGTTAATACCTAATGTAATATGTAGTCACTCCTGAGGAAAGCATGTCTATTTCCCTGAACTAGGGAGGCAGCATTATTTCATCAGTGGGCCATGCAATATCTGGTAATAAGAGGTACTGAGTAAACCATGAATGCCACGCCTGGTATGCATGAACATTCTCTAGGTAAACTAGGTGGCCATCTTAGCTAAAAACCAAGCAAAACTCAATAAAAGACTCATAAAATCTTTAACTTTATAATAATTGTCAGGGTTCCACCCCAGGGGCATTAAGACCTATGGATCTGGCAGTGACCAACTGAAGAATACAAACTTAGAAACGACAAGAAAGAGACAAGACACACAGAAGAGAATTTTCAAAAGTGGGAGCCCAGGGGCCACAGCCCACTTGTGGAGTTCTGATGGTGCCCCCAAGTGTCAGTTCCACTCAGCTTCTGTTGACGGCTATTTGCTCATTAGCCCAAAGGGTAAGTAAGCTGGGAAGGGAACAAAGACACCAGCAGTTTCTCTGAGCAAGCATATCAGCTCCTATTGTTTCTATAATCATTAACCTTAAGGATCTGGACTGTCTTGAGAAATCCAGAACCTAAGCCTTGTGTTTGGGCAGCCTCCTGTCTGTGGTCACACACACACACACACACACACACACACACAGAGTTTTCTAGGACGGTGTTAATGTTCGCTAGTTCACTGTGCAGTAAAACGTCACTGGCCTCAATCTCCTCTGAAGAATCAGTGGGAGAAGGGAAGTTTCCTCTCATCACCATCAAAGAGGGTCTTCCTCTGCAATAAGGGATATAAGCCCTCCTACCCATATTTCAGGACTGGAGCTATTCCCTTGATCTCTGCCCCTGGCAAATACAAATCTCTACAATGGGTATTTGCTTTGACTGTTTACCAGGCAGGAAATGGCCTAGTTAATGTATCTTTCCAGGCCTTGCTACAGCATCTTCTGTGGCCATTATTTTCTTCAGAGTGCTTACAGACCCAGCAGGGATGTTGGTAAGCTGTATCCCCAATAGGCCAGAGTTCTAGGAAAAGCAGGAAACTTGCTCAGATGAGAAATTTGGCAGCAGCTGGTTTAAAAGTAAAGTAGTTGACTTTCTTTTGTTCTGACTCACTAAGCTTACTTTTTAATTTTTCCCTTTTTCTGGGGGTGTTTTCCCTTTCCAAGAACGGGGTCTTTAGTCCCCATTCTGCCTGAAAATGATGTTCTTAAAAAAAGTATGGTCATAAGATGAACTCCAAGTTAACAAAATATAAAATTATCTGTAAACTGGCAAAATATTAGGTGATATACATCAAAAAGGAGTAAAAAGGAGTAATCTAGTTTTGAAAAAGTTGATTTATAGCTCTTTCTTCTTATAATAAAGAGAGCACAGGTTTAGTTTACTAATAAGGTCCCTCTGAGTCCAAGATGATGGAAGTGCCCTGTGTCCCATTGTTTATAATAGTAAAAAAAAAGTCTCATATCATTAAGGCATTTTTTTTTGTAATAACAGATTAAGCTATTATACATAAAATGATAAAGGGGTCAATACAACAACAGGATGTAACAATTGTATATATACCTGTACCTAACATTGGAGCACACAAATACATAAAGCAGGTATTAATAGGGATCTAAAGGGAGGGGATAAAGAGCAACACAATATTATTAGGGAACTTAATACCCCACCTTTAGCAATAGACAAGTTATCCAGACAGAAAATCTACAAAGAATCACTGTATTAATATTTAAGTAAGGCATAATTTTTTAAGCAACTAGACCATATATGTTTCTTACTCTAATGTGAAGGCTGCTAAACTCTGACTAGCCTCCCACCCATTTTTGTAAACCAAGTTTTATTGGAACACAGTCATGCTCATTCATTTACCTGTCTACAGCTGTTTTCACATTGCAACAGCACGCTTGAATAGTCGAAAGGCCTACAAAGTTGCAAATATTTACTATTTGGCCCTTTGCAAGAAAAGTTTGCTTTGTTTAGTAAGAATCCATTACTCCAAACCTGATCATTGATTTCTGGTGGCATTCTGCATGAGCATTAACTGCAAAAGTCTTGTTAGCCCATGCAACTTAACCCACATTAAATTCTTAGCCTACAAAATTAAAGGTTATGGAAAGGTCAGTACATGCCACAATCTAATAATTTTCATGGAGATTTTCTTCATAAGTCTTTCTTCATAAGATTTTCTTAATTATGTTCATAGGGGATGAACATAAGATGACAGAATTTTCATTAAGTAATATCACTGCCTCATGTAAAACTCTGCCCTGAAAAATTTAGTTTGAAATATCACAAAGGAAAAGCTGATTGCTATTATTTGAAGTCTGAATGTTTGTGCCCCACCCAAATTCTTACCAATGTGATGGGTATTAGGAAGGTGGCACCTTTGGGAGATGATTAGGTTATGAATATGGAACCTTCATGAATACAATTAGTGCTCCTAAAAAGAGACCCCAGAGGGTTGCCTTGCTCCTTCCATTATGTTAGGACACAGCTAGAAGGAGCCATCTACAAATCAAGAAGCAGGCTCTCACCACACATGAACCTGTCAGCACCTTGATCTTGAACTTCCCGATCTCCAGAACTATGAAAATTAATTACTATAATAAGCCACCCAATTTATGGCCTTTTTTTTTATAGTAGCCCTAATGGACTAAGACAATGGCATCCATGAAAATGTATCTAAAAGTATGAGGCATTCCATAAAATAAAAAACTATGCATTTTGCCATAGAGAAAGTTCAATATTTATTACTGGATAAGCCCAGGTATCAAATTTCCTGACTTTGTGAGGAGGAGCCGCAAAAGGTGCTCATGTTTTGTCCCCTCTGGGGAGGATATATACCATACCATGTTTTGTCTCCTTTGGGGAGGATATATACCACTCCAATGGTCCTACAAGTGTCTAGACAAAGTCCTACCTTTAACCTTGAGGCTCTCAGAAACACTGTGGGAAGAGACACTTGTCATGAAGCAACTAGGGGCATTTCTATCTAGACTCAAATTGTTGAAACAGCCTATGTATCCAAGAATGACACTGACATTCAGTGGGACCGTGGTGAAAAGTACAGGTAGAATCTCCTGAAGCACTGAAGTTAATGCATATTGAGGATGGTCATCTAAATCATGTAAGAAATGAATGTTTAAGATCCCTTTATAAAGACTTCCATTAATGTGCAAAAGTTAACTTTACAGAATTACTCAATACTAGACATATAATCCTCTTTAGTCACAAATGTAGCTCCACCTTCTGGATTATAAAACAAATTCCCCTTGGGTAGATGCCAGCAATTCATTTTCAATTCACCTCCCAAATTTTGCTTTGGTATCTGTTATAAGAAAGACTTCCTTTTCCATAAAAAGTCACACATTTTTCTCTCACTTTTGGTAAACTCCTATCAAGAATAGATAACTATTTTTACTCGAACTTTGAAAATATAATCCTAAACATCCTAGGATTAATTTTAAAACTTGATGGTGAATGTAGGTGGTGAAAATGCATTCAATGACTCATAATTAGATAATACTCTACATGGAGAGAAGAACAGAAAAATACTTTTTACCAGAGAAACTGTAATGAGATGTTGCCACCATTTAGGAAGCATACTGGTATTTTACAAACATAAAATTACAACTTTGCAAAAATCTGAGTTAGCACTTACATTTGAGCACTTTAATTTTACACACTTAAAGTCCTTAATTAAAACAATAACAGCAACAACTGAATTGCAAGTTGACAAACAGGATAAAATTCCTTGCCAAAAATAATCATTAAAATTTAATAGTTACAGAACATATTTTTACACTGACTTTTAAAAATAAGATTCCATGTTAAAATAGAATAGGCATAAAATAGAAGACATTAATTATGTTGTAAGGGTAAATACTGAATTTTGGTTGCTATTTTAATGGTATTTATTCTGCACAATGTATCTGTGTGGTCCCATATTCATTTCTCTTCCCCATTCCACCTACTATAAATTTCTAAGATTAAGCAGAATGCCATTGTTTTAACACGTGAATGATTAACCAGAAACAAAAGTACAGCACAGGAAGATCATATTTATTTTATTTTTAACTAGAAACAGAGCAGATAGCAAGTTCACGAGGTATGATTTGATTATCTTTTTCTAAAATCTGGCTTCGACAGCAATAATCAAAAATAAGTCTTTACAGCACAGATATTTTGGTCACTATTATAATATTCAAGGGCACAAAAGCCAGCAGCATAAAGTAACACAAAGGTAATGAATTTTTGATGTGCCAAAAATGTAGTTCACTTCTTTAAACTCTGTCCTTTATTTTCTTAATGTCCTTTTTAAACATTGAACAATGATCATTATTCAGCAAATATCAAACATGCACATTGTACTCCTACAAGAATACTGCCTTAATACTGTCAGTACTAATGTTAATATTTTTTCTCCCCCCAAATTCAATCATGATTCCACCCTCTATATGTATTAGTGATAGTGGTAATATGCAAAATTGATTTTGTTTTCAAGGTTAAATAGCAGATTGACTTTGCATTTGGTGGCCAGCTGTGTACCCTAATATTTCATCTTGTATTTTCTTAATAAATTTAATTATATTTCACAAGCCCTGAGATATTAGATAGCCTACTAATGATTGTGTACTTTTAATTTATACTTTGTTCCATTCAACTTGAACCTCACAAAGTAAATACTTAAAATTATTTACAAATGGTTATAACCAAAAGCAATGATAAAATTTACTATTTCTTATAGTTAAGACTGGTTATAAGGCCTTTAACTAAGAGTTGCATATTTTATGCATTTTTAAACTTGCTTGGAGCAACTATTCAAACAGTAGTTCTGTCAGCAGTGCTTTTTATTATGCTTACTTTTACATTTGTAACAAGATTCACTTTTTTCCAACCTTGTAAAAGAAGTGTTTTTTTCTTCTCCCAGATATAATTGCTGGTTTTCCACTGAACAGTTGCTAAAAGGAACTTAGCATTTGAATAGCACACTGATAACTGTAATGCTTAGCCGAGAAATATGCTCATAATAGGCATTCAATAAATGTTTGTTCCACAAGGATGAGTGAATTGTTAAGGCAGCTGTTTGACTCACACAGTGTTCATCATACACTGTAACTAATTTGGTTTAACTAGGAAATTTGGGTCACCAGATTTAATTCATCCTCAAGTGTAAATCCAGAAATTTAAAATAAAAAAAATTACCAATTCTCCTAAAAAATGGGCCTATTTTACTACTAGTTGATAGAAAATAAAAGAATGAAATGACTTTCCACTGAATATTAAGCACAACTAATTGAGAAGAAATTAAAAAAAAAACCAAAAGGTGTTAGTTAATTCTTATCATTCTCTCCATATTTATCCTTGCAGTTTTATTCATTCATATATTTATCCCTATTAACTTCTCTACCTGAAAGAGACTCTTATTATCCGAGTGAATTTCCGCATAGTTTTAGGTACATAAAGTTAGTGAAAAGCTGGTGTAAATATGATTGTATTTTCATGTCATACCAAATTGCTGCATTTATGTTCGCTAACATTCAACTTTTCCTATTGAAATGATACTGTATAGAATACGAGATTATCTGCCAATTTACTATGAAACTGCTTGCTTGTAATATCCAATTTTTGCTGAAAGCTTTGAAGCATATTGCACACTTGTCACCTAGCACATTAATAAGTAACTACTACTCTTTTTTGAAAGGATACACTGACAAATTCTTAATGGCTTTAGTCCAACATTTTTAGTCAATTACAGAACAATTGAAATGGCAAAAACATTGACAATACAGTTCATGGTCCGGTTCTCCCATCTTACGGTACAGGTTCCTGAAACACACACAAAAAAGGACTTTGAAATACCAGCAAAACATCACAATTGCCAGAATATATGCGGGCATTTTTCATAGGTTTTTAACATCTTATTTCCTTCAACCTGTTTAAATCTCCACATTTCATAGTGGCCTGAAGGTATACTTATTACTAGGTACAACGCAATTCTCTTGGTAAGGTTTTTTTTAGAAGTTAATTAAAGCTAAGTAAGCATTTGATAAAAAGTATACTATTTGGTTTTGCTAAAAGTTAGAGTTTGTTTGAATCAGCTTAAACTATCTTACCGTCAGATGTTGTATCCCAAAAACATGAGCTGGCTGTGTGAAAGCCATATGCACTCTTCTGGACCACTGCACAGGTCACTACAAATAAAGTCACAAAGTGAGGCACTTATTACAGATAAGAGAGCCAAGGTCAAAGAGTTTGAGTCTAGAGTTCGAAAAACTGTGAAAAACTAGTGGGAAAAAAAGCATTCAGCAAATAGATGGGAAAAAAAAAAACTCTCATCTTGATTATCTGCCATCATGATGTTGACCCTACCAGATCCAGTCAGTCTGTTGACCACTGCCATGACTACTGGCAATTATATTGCAGGAAAACTCTCGGTCAAACTGTGTGCTTTTGAACCATGGGCAGAATTCAGATACAGATATGCAGAAAACATTCCACTGTCAACTATGTAGAACTGTATGTTCTTTTCTTTTCTTTTTTTTTTTTTTGAGATTAGGGTCTCACTATGTCACCCTTGGTAGAGTGCCCTGGCGTCACAGCTCACAGCAACCTCAAACTCTTGGGCTCAAGCGACTCTCTAATCTCACCCACCCGATTAGCTGGGACTACAGGCACCTGCCACATTTCCCAGCTATTTTTAGAGACAGGGTCTCACTCTTGCTCAGGCTGGTCTTGAACTACTTCTGAGCTTAGACAATCCACCCACCTCAGCCTCCCAGAATGCTAGGATTACAGGTGTGAGCCACTGCGCACGACCAGATCTGCATGTTCTTATAGGTAAAAAGGCATAAGACTACTCACAAAAAAACATCTGGGCTAAGGGGGTCTCAAGTGGATAGAGAACCAATGCAAATGCAAAGGATGATGCTACCAAAGACAAATAGCTCGAACTGCTTTTGAGTAGTGAAATATCTTCACCTTTTTGGTATCATTATATATTATCTTTCAATGAATAAGAAAAAAGTCCTTCATACCCAACTTAATGTTGTATGTCTATCATTCATATCCATCCTCAGAATTCAGATAAAATCACCAAAACAAAGGTGAGTGAACTAGTGAGGAAGGACACTCATACTTACCAATGTATTTGTAAGCTTTGCCCAGCTTAACCAAATGTGTTAAAGATTGTTCCACTATGCTTGCAGTCCATTGGTTGATGCTGTTGTGGTTATAATCTTCACCACCTAAGACCCCATCTACACACTAAAAGGGACAATTGAATTCGCCAATAAGAGCAAGTTTTACATAAACAGCAGTAAAATTTTATTCAAAGCAGAAAACACATTTCTAACTCAATAAGGCATCTTAGAAAGCATACATCTGGTAAATATTGATTATTCACTGTCTCCAATTGCTTAAGAGTTTTAAGAGTTCTCCCATGCATTATCTCATTCTATGAGATACTGTTGGCCATATAAAGATAAACATGCCATGTCTTTTTTGTAGAGAACTTAACAATCTAGCAGAGAAGTTGATAAAAGAATTCTAATATCTATAAACACAGGAAGACTAATCACAGGTGATAAGTTCTGTCATAAAAGGATTACAATGAGTGGAAAGTAGGTGGTATTAGTTGGTTAAAGAGTGGCTTTGAAACAGCTGGGATTTGAACTAGGGCTCAGATGCTAGAAATACAGGATTCAAAACAGTTCTCAGCCATGCCATGTGATTGCTTCACTATAAAACAACAAGCACACTTGCCACTGAAAGTAGAGATGCTCCAGAAAGTGAAAGTATAAGATTTTTTATAGTGCTTACTTGAATCCACTTCTGACACCTGATTAAGAGCACTGGTTTAGTATCATAATCCTAGGTTTCAAGGCCTGCTCTGCCATCTCCCCACTGTGTGATCTCTAGCAGGTGACTTAACCCCTTCAAACCCTGATTTTCCCAATCCTTGAAGTAAAATAATGGCATCATCTTATCAGGTTGTTGTGGGGATGAAATGAAATAATGACTCTCCAAGTGCTCACACACAGAGTAAGAGCATAAATAATATTAATATTATCATTATTGCTTCTGCTATTTTACATTCTAGTGATAGAGCCTGAATAATTCATTTTTAGAATCTAGGTTAATAACACATGCACACAAACACATGTAGCTTTCATTTACATCAATTAGAATACAGTAAGGATTTATAAAGCCACTAATATGGAATCTTTAGCTGGATAGTATAAGATTTTCACTAATGATAGAATGCAAAAGAGAGAAATTAAATAATTTATGAGGGGCTGATGAAAGTAATGTGGCTCAAATTATTCTCCTATAAAGTTCAATACCATGACAGAGTAGGGGCTGGGCAGCAGGCTAAGGGTCAGGAGAACACGATTTTAATTCTGGCTTTATTATTACTAAGCTGATGACCTTTGGACATATCTCTTTCTCTCTAGAGATCACCTTTCCTTAATGAGAAAGTAAGAACACTCATTTTTCTTTTAAGTTATTTAATAGGATCACTTCAAGTTCTGCTATAAACAGTAGAAAACACCATGGGGTTGTGGGTGCCACTGTAAATAGCCCTGCTAATTACTATTAATTAACATTTAGTCTAATTAATTACCATTAACCCAGAGGCTGACTAGAGAGTGAAGTCTTTCAACAGATCTTACATACTCTTTCAACAGTATTCTTAGAGCCAAACCCAGGACCTGATCACTTAGCAGGTACTCAATGAATGTATGTTGTTGAAACAACATTGGCTTTGACACACCACCTGACATACTAAATCAAATATATTAATACTTCTTGAATAAGTTCCAAGTTAAATTTCATTTTATCTCACTTGTTACAGGATTTTGGGGGTGGGAGGGGGCACAAATTCTACCAGTGACAATAAACACAATGTATGCTTATAACCGATAAAAAAGTGACTCAAAGTTCAGCAGGGAAAATGTTAACGTAGAAGCTCAGGGCAAGGAATCAAAAGAGAGAAAATGAGATTGATAAGAGATAAGGAAAACAAATAATTGCTGAAATTACGTAATCATCTAAGAAATGGTGAAATGTTGCTCGCTCTCAAGCCTTTTCAATACCTCAATGGAAATACTACATATTTTGATGACAGAAGAGAGTTGGCGCATAGGAAGAAAGGGGAAGGGAAGAGGATAGATATGTGTAGCTGCAATTGACCTGTAGCAAACCTCAGGTCTCTTTGAAGTCTCATATTTCATACAAAAAATCCAAGAAACACTTGATTTTGACTGCATAATATATTAGAGTTTTTATCTAAAAATGTTTTCAGTTAAATTATATTACTTAACTCCCTCTTGCAAATATTCAAGTAAAATTGACACTTTAAAATGTATCTGGTGGCTTCTAGCACCACCTAGCCACCTAGTCAACTATGTACATCCCAGTTTAAGAAGCATGGTTCTTTTAATTTAATATAACATCAAAGTAACACAGGCATACATTTCCTTTCTTTTATTTTATTATTGTTTTAGGCACAGGTTTTAAAAATCCAAACAGAGGAGCTTACAATGAAAAGCAAAAGTCCCTTCCCTCCCCTTTCCTTTCACATCCTAGCTCCATTTCCTTTACTATACAATTATTTGTTTTTATTTCTTTTAAAGGTGACCTACATATCTCCCAAAAAATGTTTATATCACTATTTCTTGAATTATGACTTATACACATCTATCTAACTCCTGCTATGATAGATGCATATTTGGTTCCCTCAGACCACCTGTCACCTTCTTCCCACCCATTTCTCTCAATATAATGAATTCACTATTTTAATTTGTCAATTTTTGCACTGTTAGGAACATGTTTCTTTTCTATTCCTAACATTTCCTTCCATACAGGATCTTCCCCTAATGGTCCTAGTTATTGTTCTCCATGGAGGTGGAAGGAGTTACCTGGTTGGTGGGTGACACCACTGTTCCAAAATTGACATTTGGGAGAACCAATCTTCCAAATGTCTTGGACTTGGGTTTTGGTTTCTTCTTCCCTCTCTATCCAGACCAATGAAAGGCACCAGCCTGGGTGAATGCTTCTCTGCTGACTCAAACTTTCCCCTGGATACCTTTTACAAGGTGTAAACTGAGAAGTGCGTGATAGTTTGCAAAACAACATATAATTGCCAACTTAGTTTTTATCATTAATACAGATGGAATTTTGTTCTCTTTCTAGTCACTTTTTTGTCTTTTTGTTTGGCTCAGAACGTAGGGAAGGAAGAATGCACTATTTAAAGGGAACCCAAAGACCCTAGCATCCTTTCTTTCATGTTCCATCAATCAAGGAAGGACATTTTTACCTTGCTTTACACTTTGAAAAATGGGATTATTACTCTGCCCTTCTCACTGCCTCCACTATTTATTCTACCTCTCAATTTCTCTCATTTGCGATTTTATTATACATTGTCAAGGTACTAAAAACATTTGCATTCCATTTTTAATAACTCTTCCTGGGCTAGAGAGACATATAAAACACATGCTTTTGAACTGTTAAAGTCTGGCAGGTTTTTCAGGTTCCTAGCCCTCTCAGACCTTGAATTCATTCCTAGTTGTACAAGGCCAGACCTCAGTGAGCTCTGGATGAGCTGGTGCCCCAGGGCATTCAGGCAAGTGAGGTATTGTCTCAGGATGCACTGATGACACACACAATGACCAGAGAGCAGAACTGATCCAGTCCAGACTAAATGCAGTCAGGGCCTGCTGAGACATAAGCCCCAGCAGCCAGACCCCTGGTACAAGCCTGCCTTCTGGGCCAGACCAGTCCTTTTCTACGATTTGGCAGCATTAAAGATGACTCAGGATTATTAAAGTGTGCATAAATAAATACCTTACCCTCAGTTGCATGTATATGATGCCAAAAGAATAATGCAAGTTTCTCTGAATTAATTCCTAGAGACAACTTCTTTTCTATTTTTCTAACAAGAGGACCAAATTTCATGTTTCAAATATTTTTCTTTTGACTTACTAACCCATCAGTGTCTAAAAAATGTTAAGTGATTATTTTTCCAATTATATTGGGCAAAAATAGCATACAATGTTTGAAAGTAGACATTTCTACAGTCTTTCATCTTTTTGACATAATATGCATGTATGTTATACATATACTTTACAGTATAAAAAGTGTATGCGTGTAGATAGAGACATATAAATACACACACATAAACACATAGTTTTATAGCATTAACATTTACCATAATGTTTGGCCTTCTGGAACCAAAGTTTATTATTCAAAAGATAGGGCATCTATTTTAGAAAACAGCAAAATAGTTTTTTAGACTAAGAAAATCCTTAAGTATGTCTTTCAGAGTAAGCCCCCAGAAGTGACAGCATACAACAAAACATAGAAACACCCCTATAAAGAGTTTAGTGGCTACATGTTTATAATCTTCTTGCTTTAATACTATGGTTTCGAACTTTGTATTGAAAGTCAAAACAGTTTTTTTTTTTTCAATTTCCATCAATGCAGAAAGCTCCTAGATAAACATAGTATATAACTTACCTCTTTGACAATATTGTGGGCTTCTTCAGCATTGAAACCAACCTAAAGGGAAAACAAAAAGTAAAGCTGCTTTCAACACAGACTTCCTTTTATTTGTAGATATGACATTACACAAAATACCCTAGGCTGCCCTAGATAGGTATTAGTGACAGGAGATCATAATGATAAGAGGCATTAAGTCTACCAAGGCTGTCACTCCTACCCCAAACATGTAAAAAGACAAAATACATTTCCTACTGACCTCCCTGGAGATTCTGATTCACTGGATTTGGGAAAACCGGAGCAACTACATCTTCTTAAAAAGTGCTTTATACTGGTGATTGCGATGGACATTCTACATTAAGAATCATTGTGGCTTGGTGCCTGTAGCTCAGCAGCTGCACCTGCGGCATACACCAGAGCTGGCGGGTTCGAATCCAGCCCTTGCCTGCCAAACAACAATGACAACTACAACCAAAAAATAGCCAGACGTTGTGGTGGGCACCTATAGTCCCAGCTACTTGGGAGGCTGAGGCGAGAGAATCAGTTAAACCCAAGAGTTTGAGGTTGCTGTGAGCTGTGACGCCATGACACTCTACCAGGGTGACATAGTGAGACTCTGTCTCAAAAAAAAAAAAAAAAAGAATCATTGTATTGTAAAGCTTAGGAAATAAACCAGAGGTGGCTATAAGGATATATTAGTGTTATCAGTGTGTAGGAAATGGTTTCCGCTGAGAGAATAAAGTGTCCATAAGAAAAGAGTGCTGAATTAGATTATTTTCAATTTTGTTTTTAAATTACACTAGGCCAAAATGTGGTTTTCCTAAAGACTATACAAATAATGGATCATTCAAAATTAAGATCACTCTAATACTATGTTTATATTGGTTTGAAAACTTAGTCTTTGGAGTAGTTTGTTAGAATCCTAAATCAACAGTAACTATCAATGACAGCCAAGTGTCCTAGAGTACAGAACTAAGTTATATGACAATAATGAAATCTAAACCAAGACACTTCAGGAAATACATGATTTGTTTCCATGGAGATGTTTCTAGGTGCTTTCTGACATCAGCATTTTTTGTGGAAACCACTGTATAACTTAAAATTACTTCAAACAAGTTGATCTCATAGAAGTAAAAATTAGAATAGAGGCTGGGAAGTGGGAAAGGGAAGATTTGACTAGGAAGAGATTTGTGAAAGGACACAGAATTACAGCTACATAGTAGCACTAAGTTCCAGTGCTCTCTACCACTGTAGGATGATCATAGCTAACAATAATATATTATTTAGTTTCAAATAACCAAAAGGAGGATATTGAATATTCACAACACAAAGATATAATAATGTTTGAGATGGATATGCTAATTACCCTAAACTGATCACTATACATTATGTGTATCAAAACATCACTACATACCCCATAAATATGTATAATTATTATATGTCAATTAAAAATATAATTTAAATGAATTTTTAAAAACAGGTGAATTCTTAAATATGATCTTGAATATTGATTTACATTTTTGCCAACTCATTCAATTACCCCACAGATTTTTCCAGCAACAAAGGAATAAAATACCCTAAATATTTAAGAGTATTATGAAAAGAGGTCTCACCTTATTACAAAATTAGAATTTTACCTTAAAATCAGATTCTCATCTATTATCAAAATTGGCCTATGAATGAGATATTGCTCATTTCATTTCAATTTGGAAAGTCACCTAATAATCTAGATGCATGGGGTAGCCATGGAAACATACATAATTTTAGTTCTTTTCTTCCTAAAGTTATGTATTTAGGAAGAACTGCAGGAGAATCCTCCTAGGATTCAGGTGATGAGCCCTTGTTGAAGGATATATATGACTGAGAAGGAGCCAGTCATGGAATTTCTTTTCTTTTCTTTTTTCTTTCTTTATTTATTTATCTTGAGACAGAGTCTCACTATGTCACCCTTGGTAGAGTGCTGGGGCACCACAGCTCACAGTAACCTCAAACTCTTGGGCTTAAGCAATTCTCTTTCCTCGGTCTCCCAAGTAGCTGGGACTACAGGCGTCCGCCACAACACCAGGTTATTTTTTTGTTGTAGGTATCATTGTTGCTTAGCAGGTCCCAGCGGGGTTCGAACCCAGCAGCCCTGGTGCATGTGGCCGGTGCCCTAGCCACTGAGCTACAGGCGCGGAGCCGGGTCATGGAATTTCTTATATATCAAGTCTTTATTTCTAAAATTAGAACACTTTACTACTGACTTGTAAGTATATACACTCCCTGTATCACAGAGTTAATTCATTTAAACGTGGTTTTAGCTTCTGCAGAAGCCCACATCCTACAGTGTCCCACAGAAATCCCTGTTGTAAAACTAGTAATACATCATTTTATGCTGCACCTCCACCATGTGCCTACTTTTATTTTCCTGAATCATTCACCCGTAGCCACCTCTGTACAGGAACTATCTTTTGTCTATTCTGTCCTTTTTAAGCTGTCACAAGTTATGCTGAGATCCAGCAGGCCTCATCCTTCTCGTGGTTAAAGTGAAGCAAGAACTGTAGCTGAGTAGTAAGAGGCCTGGGTTCAAATGGCGCACCTGTCATTCCTGGTAGTTTTAACTTGGGCAAGTCACTTAGCCTCCATGAACAGTCAGAGTCCCCATCCCCATTAACAGGACACCTGACATCACGGGATTCTGGTAAGGATCAGGGAAGCCTATGGCAGCAAGCAAGGACTCATAATCCACAAATCACTTCCTTTTAGCCCATCCAAGGCGAGAGCTCCAGGGAGCGAAAGAGGCAATGTCGCCAAGGCTCTGAGTAGCCGGCGGCACCTGCTCTGGGGACGCCAAGGGGCGGAGGAAACAGCTGGAGGACCAGCTTCCGCGGCCCGCCTGGCAGACGGGCGGTGTCTGCCATCCCCGCCACCCTGCACACCCTAGTCAGGCCTCGCCTCCGCCTAAGTCAGTCCCAACCTCACTGCTTGACCCATGCGCTCTGGGCCACCCCTGCCACCCAGAATCTCAGCCCACCCTCAGGACGTCGGGGTGGGGGCACTGGGACCGGCAAGGCGGATCCCCGGCCCAGCGGACAGGACCCAGGCTTGGAGGATACAGCACCCCAACTCTCTGGGCTGGCTCCGGGAGGGAGATCACCCAGCTGGGACCCCGCGCTGAGACACCAGGGGCGGGGGGCGCTCCCAGGCGATCGAGGGGCGGTACCTCGTCGCAGTGGCGATGGAACTCCTCCATGGTGGCGCCGGGTTTCCCTGGGGGCGGAGCGACGCGCAAGTCTAGCTCTGCAGCCGCGCACTGGCCTCCAGGGAGGCCCCGCCCCCCTTAATGGCCTGGGGCCTTTCCCCACGTAGTCCCCGCCTCTGTGTCGCAGTGGCGTCACCGTCCTGGCAACGCGGGGTGGGCCCTGGGCAACGCCCGGCGTCAGTGTAGGCCGGGCACTTCTTGCTTCCTCTAACCTTTCTGGAAAGAGTGGATGTTAAAGAGCTGGGAATCCTGCCAGGGTGGATCAGATAGGGCGTTGCGATGTCAGTCGGTCTAAATTCCGCAGTATTGGTTGAGTGCATACTGACGTGGTTATTTGCACGTATTTGTTCATTCATCCTCATCCAGCAAATAAATATAGTTAATGCAATGGGAACAAGACACTTTGATTTGTCCACTTCCTAGCAATGACACCTGGAAAAAATTACCTCCCACAGTTTCAATTTTCTGATATGAAAACATACGTATTTAACAACTGGTTGTAAGGATCAAATGAGATGCCGTATACATAAGTCCTAAATCCCCTCTGCCTGTGTAGGAAGAAATGTATGATTTATGGGAAAGAAGGAACAAATAAATTATCAATCTCAGCAAGAGAAAAATAACTACATTTATTTAAAAATTACTAAAGTCCAAGTAATCCTAAGGATTTCCTTAAAACTTCACAGTAATCCCGAAGGTTTGCTTTTTGCATCAGCCCATTTTTCA
Source organism: Arctocebus calabarensis (assembly GCA_963573935.1). Taxonomy (NCBI): domain Eukaryota; kingdom Metazoa; phylum Chordata; class Mammalia; order Primates; family Lorisidae; genus Arctocebus; species Arctocebus calabarensis. The sequence goes on from CAUYON010114184.1 coordinate 16,870, forward strand.
AGATGAAACTGAGGTGCGGAGAATTTAAGTAACTTGCATAAGGTCATGTATCTAGTAAGATGGACTTGAACTCAAATAGTCTGACAGCAGAGCTCAAGTTTTTAAGTACTGATTGAATGTCCTACTGCTGCTGTAACACATTAGCAAAGATTTGGTGGCTTAAAGCATTACAAACTCATTCTTTTATGGTTCTGGAGGTCATAAGTCTAAACTGGGTCCATAGGGTTGGGTCCCTTCTGGAAGAAATCTGTTTCCTTGCTGGTTCCAGCTTCTACAGAGTACCTGCATTCTTTGGCTCATGACTCCATTCTCCAGCTTCAAATCCAGCAGTGTCTTCTCTCCTCTCTGATCTCTGCTTCCATCCCCATGTCTCTTCTGTATGACTCTCACCTTTCTGTCTCCCACTTCAAAACCCTTAATCATATCTGCAAAGTGCCTTTCACCATGGAAGGTAACATAGTCACAGATTCTGCGGATTCAGATGTGGATATCTGTGGGGGAGAGCATTATTCAGCCTACCATACTACTTTTCTATATGCTGCTTAGCTTCATATTTGGAAGGTTCATTAGTCCTCCAGCCCAGATCTCTTATTTTACAAGTAAAACTGGAGCAGAAAGAAGTGAAGTAACTTATATAAGGCACATAGGTGTTAGTGGATAGCTGAGCTTCTTAATGTCAGACCCCTCCATTCCCTGCTCCCATTTTATGAACTTAGAACTAAATAGGGCTTTTTACTTGATAATATAAATTTTGCTATTGGTTCTCCTAAGTTGTGAGTCATGCAACGTCACTTCAGAAAAGTTGTGCTTGTAATTAATGAAAAAAAAGCATATCCCATTTAAGGAATTTTTTTTGCAATTTTGGCCGGGGCCAGGCTTGAACCTGCCACCCCCGGAACATGGGCTGGAGCCCTACTCCTTGAGCCACAGGCACCACCCTTAAATTTTTTTTTTACCAAAATTATTGACCTATGAGGAACCTTAACATTCTGTTTATGAGGAGGATTAGTTGTGACTTTGTGAACACCAACCTTACTTTGCTAAATAATTGTTTCTATGTCTACATGGGTTAAACCCTGTAGTTAGCTATAGTTAAAGGTACAAAGGCTACACATCTCAAGTTTGTGTTATGCGGTAACTCGTGATAAATATAAAGTGAGATGAAGTGTTCCAGTTACCATCCCTATGTAATAAATTAACCAAGAATTTAGTAGCTTGTTTGCTTTGTTATATTATGGTCAGGGGTTCTGTTGGTCAAAAATTTGAACGAGTCACAAGAGTAATAACTTGTCTCTGCTCCATGATATTTGGTGCCTCAGCTGGCAAGATTCAGAGATCAAGAAGGAACTTGATGGTGGGGGCCAGAATCATTTCAAGACTTATTCAGTATAGTTCATTCATATGTCTGATATCTGAGCTGGGATCAATAAAATAATAGCATTTTCAAGTGGATCACCAACATGTGGCACCACCAAGTGACTTGGCTTTTTACCATCATGGCAGCCTTAGAGTAGTCAGATATCTTACATAACAACTTAAAACCCTAAGCATAAGTGTTCCAATCACCATGGCAGAAACTGTGTCACCCTTCATGGCATAGTCTCGGAAATCACAGTGTCTTTTCCACCATATTCTAATCATTAAACCAGTCAAAGCCCACTTAGACTCAAGGAGAAGGGATACAGATGCCACCTCTCAAAGACAGAAGTGTCAAATAATGTGTGGGCCATGCTTTAAAACCACTACAGCTTTATAAGTTAGCATCCTTTGCTTGAAAGACCCAAATATAGGATGAACTGAAAATGTAAGGGCATTTCTTTTCTTGTATAACCAGACATAACGAGGTATGTTGTAGGTTAGTTTAGTTGTGTAACAAATTTTAGGGGCCGCTGTGATTTCTATACTTCCATGCCACCTTCTCAACACATCAGCAACATTTAACCTCACAGTCATACATGGCTGCATCAGATCTAGTATTATAAGGAACAAAGATATCACACTCAAAGAAGAAGATGAAAGTTGCCTTGGGTTGATCACTTTTTCTTAGGAAGGTAAGGGTTTCAAGTTCCTCAGAGTCTTCTCCTCAGGTCCCATTGGCCAAGATTGGGCCATATAACTCCCCCCTTGGGAAAACATACTTTTGGTGCTTTCATCTTTTATAGTTAAGAGTGAGTTTTGCTAATAAGAAAAAATGTATGTGAAATAAATGTGGGTAGGTCTGTTCTTTCCAAAGTTTTTCACACCATGGCCCATACAGTAGATAATATTTATATGCTACATGAAGGTAAGTGGTAAATTGAAGAGGCTTTGTGGGAATCTTTATGGGGTTCAGTTAAAAATGGCTTCTTTATATAAATGTAGCCAAAAAATAGAAAAGGTGTTGCAGTTGAATGTGCAACAACTTCCAAATAAAATCTTTTAAAATGATTTAATAAGATCCCTTTTTTCAGTAATACAACATTTTATATTTGACTTTATGCTTTAAATAGCTATAAGCAATTTCTATCCAAGAGTTTTTTTAACAATTATTTCTCTTAAATCTATTTTTTCTTTTTTTTGAGACAGAGTCAACCTGTCACCCTGGGTAGAGTGCCATGACATCACAGCTCACAGCAACCTCAAACTCTTGGACTCAAGCGATTCTCTTGCTTCAGCCTCCCAAGTAGCTGGGACTACAGGTGCCCATCACAATGCCCAGCTATTTTTCTTTTTCTGTTGTAGTTGTCATTGTTGTTTGGCAGCCCCAGGCTGTGTTTTAACCCGCCAGCCTCAGTGTACGTGGCCAGCGCCCTAACTGCTGAGCTATGGGCGCCGAGCCTCAAACCTTAATTGTTAAGAAATAATCCCCACAGAAGTAGCTGATAAAAAACATTTTAACCCTCTTTACGAACTATTCAAATTATATTTAAAGGTTTCTGTAATACTGTACTAAGTACTCAGGACTATCCTTTTCACTGACAATTAGAAATGTTGAAAAAATATAATGGACATTTGTTCAAAGGAAGTGGAGATTTAATAAGGTAAGGAAGAATGGATCTAAGACTTAGGAGCAGAATGAAATTTAAGATGAACATGGCATTTTACTGGGAGTAAGAAGATGCTAAGCCTTTTGCTTATAGGCCAAGAAGTAAAATAATCAGATTTCATGGCCTGCACAGGAGGATTCTGGTAAACAATCATATGTTGGGTAGCACAATGAGTAAAACACCAAAAATTGATCTTCCAAGGAATGAAGCTCAGTTTTAAATTACTTCAACCACTAAAATTGAGTTAAGGTGACCTGGCATTGCTAATGCCTCTAGCAAACTTCCAGAAGCAAATGTAAATTGTTTCTGAAGGAGGAAATTGTTAATTTAGGCCTCAAATTAAACATATACCTTTTCACATACATCAATTCCACAATAAAACACAACTGAGCTCATGAAGAGACAAAAGAACATTATTTCTGAAGCTTACATGACCCCCAAAAAGGAAAAGTTAAAAAAAAAAATCATTAACCGCAGTACAATGAAAACAGCCCAACCAGGGATCTAAATGGAGAAGTACATTTAAATAGACTTTAAAATAAATGTTAAAATAACTATGCTTACTATATCCAAGAAATAAAAGACATGATAGAAAATTTAATAAAAGAATTGGAAACTATAAAAAATATCCAAATGGAGTTTCTAGAAATAGAAAGTATAATAACCAAATTAAAAAAAAAAAAGTTTTTGGATGGGTTCTATTCTGGCTCAGGCAAAGCTAAAAATTTGGTTAGTGAAATTTAAAAATATATATATGGTATGAAGAAAACATTAGAAGCAAAGCACAGAATTATAAAAGAATGTAAAATACAGAAGAAAGCATAGAGACAAAGAAATACCATGAGGAAGTTTAACGTACACAATTGAATTTCCAGGAGATTAAAAAGAATGAACATAAGTAGTAATTAGTAAAATAATAGCTGAAGATCATCCAAAATTGATGGAAGAACTTAATCAGAATCTCTATAGGAAGCAGATAAAATTCTCAAAATATAATAATCTAAGAAGGATTTAATTATAATAGATGTGCTGAGGTGCTGGGTATAGAGGACCTGCAAGAAATGGGTCAAAAATATGGTATAGTCGACCCCACTTTGCCCCTCTACACCCATCCATCCTCTTGCCCAGCTATAGATACAGGGACTATAGCATCTATTCTGTATTACTTGATCGTTTCCCCCTTTTACTCTATCTACTTACATGGATGGCACAGACTATGTCTCATGATTTTTATTGCAGGTGGTCGTATGATCAACTTATTCCCCCATAAAATAATACAGGAGCTGATGTCAAGGTAGCACATTTTAGGCTCTATATCTATATAGGGATCCTGTGATTACAGATCCCATTAATATCATCCATGTAATGAATGAATATGATGTACAACTATAAGTTATGAGAGACTTTTTTAAACCTGTTATGGAGGACTTTTAGGTTTTTTGTTCATGTTCTTAATTTTATATTAGTATCTCTTAATTTACATTTTCCCTACGTGCTTCCTCTAGTTATAAAAAAGGTGTTATGCGACTCCATGATCTTTATGAGAATCTTTGCTGCCATAGACACCAAAGGCTACCACCACTCCACTTTGCCCTAAACCTGCTTTTCATAAGGTGGGCAATTAGATGTCACATCATGGCATGAATTGCTTATCCCCCATTTCTCTTCAGCAAGAAGATTATCCATATGCTCCTTGACTATATGAACAACCAATTCTCAGAAGTTTGTTTTGAGAGTGTGTGTGTATATAAAGGGATTTATTTTAAGAAATCAGCTCACACGATTGTGGAGGCTTGCTAAGTCTAGAATCTGATGGACTATATCAAACAGGTTGGAGACTCAGGAAATAGTTGCAGTTAGAATCCAAGCGCAGCCTGCTATAGAACTGGAAAGAACCAATGTTGAAGATGAAGTCTGAAGGCCATCTTCTGGAGAATCCCCTTTTGCTCAGGGGAGGTCAGGTTTTTGTTCTAGTCGGGCCTTCAACTGATTAGACGAGGCCCACTAACATTAAGGAGTGCAATCTGCTTTCCTCAAAGTCTAGCAGTTTAAATGTGAATCTCAGCCAAAACATCCCCACAGAAACATTCACATTCATGTTTGACCAAATATCTGGGGGCTGTGGCCCAGCAAAGTTGCACATACAGTTAACCATCAAAGACTAGAATACTTCTGGTAACAGTTACTGGATCAGTCAGATTGCCAGGATGATGACACACTGAATTCAACATAAATTGAAAAGTGCTCATTTACAAGGGCATGAGCAGGTGAACAGCACGTAACCCTATAAAAAGCTAGGACTAACAGCAGTGGAGTTGTCATGACTCCTAAGCCAAGAAGTTTGAGAGGAAAGAGAGGTTTAAAGAGTCTCATGTAGACAAAGCCACCTGGAAGGGAATAGTGAAATATTTTTTTCAAGGGATATAGCAAGGTATATCCCCAAGGTAGCCTCCCATAAAGGGAACCAAGAAAAACAAATTACTATAAGCTCTTCTCCCTCCCTGGGATTTCCTACCAATGTTCCTAACTGGCCAAACCCAACTAGAAATTAGAACGCATGGGAACCACTGTAATCCATATAGTTCAGCTTCCCAAGGGAAAGGACAGGGTTGAGGGGATACGAAGCACAGGTCACAAACCAGTGATCCAAGAATCCCTATGAGCCCCAGACAGAATGAATAAAATAGAAGCCATAGAAACCGTGCTTTGCTACATCACAAGAAAATGACTGAAAACAAAGACAGTATAGAAATTGAAAAGTAACATTTCTCACCCTCAAAAGGGCAAATTACCTTCAAAACTGAAACAAGGAAATTTACCCTAAATTCTCATAGTCACAGAGGAAACTCAAAGACAATGTATTTGCTTTCAAAGACAATGTATTTTTATTGATACATAAAAATTGCATGTATTAAAAAATTGTATGCATTTATAGGCTACATATGATATTTTGATACATGCATATAATGTGTAATGATCTAATTGGGGTATATAGGATATTCATCAGCTTAACCATTTATCATTTGCTTATGTTTGGAATACCTCAAATCTCGTCTCCTAGCTATTACAAAATACACAATACATTGTTGTTAACTATAGTCACCTTACCGTATTATCAAATGCTAGAACTTATTTCTTCTAACTGCACATTTCTACCCATTGCCCACTGCCCTTTCTGTCTTCTGGTAACTATCTTTTATTCTGTATTTCCATGAGATCAGCTTTTATAGCTTCCATATTAAAAAGAGAACATGCAACATTTGTCTTCCTGTGTCTGGCTTCTTTCACTTAACATAATGATTTCCAGTTCCATCTATGTTGCTACAAATGACATGATTTTATTCTTGTTTATGGCTGAATAATATTCCATTGTGTATATATAATACAATTTCTTTATCCATTGATGAACATTTGGGTTGATTCCATATCTTGGCCATTTTGAATGGTACTGCAATTAACATGAGGGTGCCAGAATCCCTTTGATAGAGTGATTTCACTTTTTTGGAATAAATACCCAGTAATGGAATTGCTGGATCATTGAGTAGTTCTATTTTAACTTTTTCAAGAAACCTCCATTCTGTTTTCCATAGTGGTTGTACTAATTTACATTGCCAAGAACAGTGTGGAAGAATTTGTTTTTTCTCCACATCATTGCCAGTATTTAGTGTTCTTTGTCTTTATGATAATAGCCATTCTAATTGCGATATTATCTCCTCATGATTTTGATTTGCATTTGCCTGATGATTAGTGATGTTGAGCATTTTTTTTTTCATATACGTGTTGGCCATTTGTGTGCCTTTTATTTTTGAGAAATGTCTATTCAGATCCTTTCCCCATTTTTTGATGGGATTATTTTGTGGTTTGGGTTTTATTTTTCTGAATATTATGGGGGTAGCAATGCCTTGGTTACATGTATTGTTTTTATATAGTTGAGTCAAAGTTATAAGCGTGTCCCTCATTTGCATAGTGTGCATTGAGTTCAATCTGTATTCTAGATATTAGGCCCTGGTTGGATTGATAGTTTGAAAATATTTTCTCCTGTTCTACAGATTGTTCTTTACTTTGCTGATTGTTTCTTTCATCTCCTTGGTCAAATTTATTCCTGCTAAATAGTTATATGACAACTATTCTAGTTTAAATGAGATTGCTATCTGGAATTCTTTTTTAAATTATTTTTACATATGCATGTGTTAATTAGGTTTCCACTTTTTGCCTTCACAGAATTTAAAAGGCTTAAAATTTAATAATAATGACAATGTTTAAGATAAGAACTAGAAACAAAAACCTTGTAAAGAATGAACGAAGATAAATACATTCAGAAAAGAAAACAGATGATTACTGCATTGAAATATTAAACAATATTAGTAATAATAATGCCAAGAAAGTAAGTCCACATTGTCAAATAAGACATTATAGAGTGCTTTGACTCTGAGGCTCAGTATGAAGTCATCAGTTAACTCTTTTTTTTGCAAAGTCTCAAAAAATAGAGAATATTATATAAATAAAAGTAAAGGAGAGTTTCAAAAAACAGATCATGCCAAATCTTATAGACAAGAGAAAAAGAAGAAATATTTCAAAATATTCTACTTGATCTGGATATACCTGATATTGAAATTGCAGAAAATATATTGTTATAAAGGGAAATTACAAACATATTTCACTTATGAATAAGGATGCAATATCCTAAATAACATATTAACAAGTTTAATTAAAAATTAATGTTTAAGTAATGTACTTTGGTCAAAATTGAATCCAATTTATGTGAGAATTAGTCACTATTTTCTTTCCCTTTTTTTTTTGTTTTCTTTCCCCGACCCCCTCCTTCCTTCTCTCTCTGTCTTCTCTCTCCTTCCCCTATGCCCCACTGTGTCATTAATTGTAACTAATTGTCCTCAAATCAAAGTTGAATACACAGGATTCATGCTTCTCCATTCCTGTGATGTTTCACTAAGAATAATGTGTTCCACCTCCATCCAAGTTATTACAAACACTACAAAGTCTCCATTGTTTTTGATGGCTGAGTAATATTCCATGGTATACATATACCATAGCTTACCAATCCATTCCTGGGTTGAAGGACATTTAGGCTGTTTCCACATTTTAGCAATTGTAAATTGGGTTGCAATAAACAGCCTAG